>BLKR01004783.1:51291-97774 GCA_011170035.1 Teleogryllus occipitalis | reverse complement strand
AATGAATGTGCTGAGCAAAGCTGGGATCTTACGAGGAGGTACAAGTCATGAAGAGTATAACGTTTTTGAAGATGACCAAAGAATAATCCCCACTCCCTATTCCAGCCACAATGCAAGATCTATTGAGAAAAGAAATTAATACTGATCTTCATTATACATTAAGCTTGTTTGCAGAAAATGCTTATTTTAAGTCTGGAAAATATGTGTCCTACCAAGGCGATGATAATATATTTAATATTTAAACGTATTATTACACAATATTTTTATATAAGCAACTTGTAATTTACTGGTAAAGGTGTAGCAGAGAACTGAGCACGCATGGTATATTTTGAAATAAAAAAGTTACTTTTTTAAACTACACCCAAGAAAACACGAATTAAAAATCTTTAAAGCAGCTAAAGACTAGACTAAACAAGAGCTCTCGATTATAAGATATGTCACGCCGTTGTCTATCACAAACACATTTTGCGGAGAATGAAGGAGCTAAGGAAGCGCCTGAGAGAGTATCTGTGCGGCACCCACATATGATGAATGCGCAACATCGACAGCAGAAACACCTACATTTCCCTCAGCTGCATTCTTTCGATAAGTGCGCTAAAACTTTTAAGAAGGTCATTACCAAATGAAGCATTGCCCTCTGCTGCACTCGGGGCCAGTGATCCAGAGACCGCCGTACTGACGTTTCAGTGTCCATAAACCCATGTAAATGAGTGCTTTGATTGTGCTCCCCCAGCAGCGTCATGTAACTGTCGTTCTCAGACGCAACATCCCGCATTGTGGCAGGGGGGCTTCGTGTCAAGGTGAGGTATTCCTGTGCCAGTGCAATGGGGAAGTGGGTGAGAGTTGCGGTGCGGACGTCCCTGCGCACTTGAAGCCGTCCGCCCCCCCCTTCTCTTTCTCGCTTAAGAGGAGGACACGAAAAAATCGGGAATAAAAATTGACTTGTCAAAATTTGCGCCATTTTATTCTGTGTCTTCTCCCGAACATGCGGATATGTAGTTTATGCATGTTTTCCTACGTTTTAGTCCCTAAAAATAATATTTAATGGAACTATGCAGTAGCCAGAGCATTTAAAGAGTGGGCGTAACTCTTGAAGGAATGTAGAATGGGAAGAAATATAATTTTTCAGATATTTGCGAAGTTCGAGATATTGTTTGCAGTTCATGGCTACACTGTTAGTTCACGGCTAGCGTGTTCCTTCGGTCTATTCTAAAATAAAACGCATATTGTTGTGAATAAGAATATAAATAATTACATTGTTTTAGTTGTATTGTTGTAAATAGCTGTACGAATATAGAAGTAATTGGAATATAGAAGTATGAATAGAAGTAAAGTATCGTTGTGTAAATAAAACCCTATTGTAATGATGAAATAATAGGAAATATTTATTGAAAAAAATATCAAATTTGTTCTCCATTGTCAAATAACGTGCAAATGCGAAAAAAATATAAATCATCTCCTAAAACAGAAACAGAAGAGGAAACAATTAGGAGGTTCCAGATGACCCACAATATGGAACAGGAATGCACTGAGTGATTGAGTACATGCAAAATTTAGCACCGAAATTTTGAAGTCAACTTACTCAAATTTTTGTTTTTTTTTACTACTTTCTACTCTACTACTCCTACTTTAGGAACATCTATATCCGGGAAAAATAGTAGTACATGCTTACTTTTTTATAGAACTATCTACATTATTTGCAAAGTCATAATAAGCAACAATATAACTAAAAAATTGGTCATTTAAATGTAAAAAAATATTATAACTCAAAAAATGTTTACTTTTTTCCATAATTTAATAAAAATTTCTGTCCAAAACGAATGAGTGTATATCAGATTTTTGAGCTGATTTACATTAAAAAAGATTTAAATGATAAATATCAAAATAGCAACTCTGTGAGGAAAAAAGTTTTGAGATATGTGTACCTAAAAATCATAAAATTAACATGGACAAGATAGGGATGTCCTCCCCTAAATGCAGGCGTCAGGTCCCACTCCCTCCACCAGTACCGTCCCATCCCCGACTCCAGCCTCAGCCCCGCCCACAGCCCTGCCCAACCAACCAAGCACCGCCCCTCTCCGGGATGCACTCCCGGTCCCGCCCACACGATTCCATCCACGGCCCCTCGGACATTTAGAAGGCGCCGGACCATTCTTTCCGAAGGGGGGCATGCAGTGCTGGAGCTAGACAATTTTGGGCCCGGAGCAATTCTGAAACGTAGCCCCCCCCCCTCCTCATCTACAATTCACTCATCCCCCATTTCATCTACTAGTAGGACTGAATAATCCCATCTACAATTCGGAATATTCAGTCCTAAACTTCAATAAAAAAAACATGGCAAATGTGTGTATAATATATACAATTTTACAAAAATATTTACTACAATATCTTAGCTGTTAAGAGGTGAAAATTTGAAGGCTTAAAAAATTTTTAATGACTGCATTGTTTAATAAAATTTTCAGAATTTTTTCATTTCAAAGAGTCCTACCATATAAGTTATGACTATAATTAACTATTTAAAGTAAAAAAGTAATTGAAAATTTTATGAAACATCAGACTAGTGCCAAGCGACTTATAAAATTACGATAATTTCTTTTAAATGACGATAACCTTTTCTCGAATTCTAATTTGAATTTCAATTTTTTACTATTTTTTTCTCGTCGGTCCTATCATCGGGCCCTTGACTTGCGGGGCCCCGGGCGATCGCCTGGGCTGCGCATGCGTAGCGCCGGAACTGGGGACATGCGAGGGGACGTGAGGGGCTTCTGCCTCGGCGCAGCCTTACAATTCTTGTGTGTACGCTTACGCCCTACCGCTCTCTTTCATCCAAAACGAAGGAATCTTCCCCAAACCCTTGTGTGAAACGCCTTCTTCTGACTACCTTTCATGTTCTTGAGTTTCAATAAAAAGCTTACATTGCCATGAAAATATTAATCTTGGAGAAAAGGCGATATCGTAAAATTTATTGCAGCAAGTAGTGCGGAAATTGACACGCACCCATTGATTTCAGTAATATCGACATGATATGACGTTTGTCTCTCTACAAAATGATATAGATATTCCGATAGAAATTGTGCCAGTTAGATAAAATAATAATAATAATATTAATAATAATAATAATAATGCAATGTAAATCCTAAACATATTTCAGCCATCTATTAGAATATTCTCATCAGACATCTTCAAACGCACCACAGAAGTATGACAATAATACTTGAAAACTTCTGTATTCATGTCAGTAAACACCCCACTTACTGTGAGGTGCCTAAGACTGAGGAGCATGATAATTTAATTATGTATACACTTTGTTGGTGGTTGAAAACCCTAAAGATGGAAATATGTTTTCCGAAACGTCAACAAATAACCATGTTGTAGATTCTTTTTATTTCTACTGACCAAGCCCCGTTTACCTGTGTTCATTAAATATTTTTCTGATAAAGCGTACCTAGCCACTTTACAGAACTGATGTAATACCATTCGGTACAGATGTACACAATAATACAAAAAAAATAAGAGGAGAATGCCCCACTGGGCTCTTTGATGGGGAAGTTGGGAGGTTAGGTATTTAGGGAGGCTTATTTGGCGGTTTGTGAAATGTATATAATTAAAGGAGTTTAAAGAGTAGAGGAGATAGAAAAGGAGCTACAGGTTTCTTTTATACCCTTTAAAACGAGTGTTGCCCTTGAAACAATAAACGCTATTCAGCTTCATCTCTCGCACCTACAAACAACTTTTTATTTTCCTTAAAATTCACTGACTAAGCACAAAATAATAAATAAATAAATAATGTGGTACACAAAATTGAGAGAACATTTGAATTAAAATGATGGATTTCTTTTAATTACTGTAAAATTGATATTCAACTATTGTATTTGAAAACAAGCATTAACGTTATTTCCATGTTAATTTCTTGGATCTCTAAAAGCTTAATTTAAATTAGCACTTCGGAAGACAAGATCAATATATTTTCAATACAAGAGTAATATCTTCAATACATGAGCACTATATTATTTAATGTCAACATTTTGACGAAAATTCGAGTCGTTTTCGAAAATGTTTAAGTATTTTTGAAAAGATTTCAAACAATGAAAAACAATTAAACACTATGCTAGGGTAAAAATTTACACGAAAACAACTGTTCTTCGTGTAGAAAAAAAATTGAGATATCTACTCAACAAAATTTGATTTTTTCCTGAAATGAAAGCTAGTGGTCCTAGATTATCACTTTCTCTTATTATTGGTTTTATGGTTTAAAAACGAATTTTTATTAATATATTAAAATAACAGAATGAACGCTTATCTGCCGTCATTTGTTCTTTGCTGCATTTTGAAAACCAACTGTACAATACAAGAATAAACTTGCATCATGAGGTTATAGTTGGCGAAGTGATAGGGAGTGTTTTAAGTACGAAGATTGCCTATTTTTAAACGCAAAGGCTATTGAGTGTACATAAATATGAACGCAATGTCCTTTCGTTGTAACAGTTAACTACTTAGTGGTCGTCCATAAATTACGTAACGCTAAAGAGGGGGAGAAGGTTTTGGGTTGCGTTACATAGGGAAAGGGGGTCATAGTTTAACGTAACGCTGATATGTATTTTCAAAATATTTCAACATTTGCTGATATAATTCATTTTATTCCATCATATACTAAAATAATTCCATAACCAAAATTAAAACAATTCCTTCTTATTGATTTATATTTTTTATTGATAATGGGAGGATGGATATTATCAAAGAGTTACGTAATTATTTAGGGGGGTTCAAACGTGTGTGACACGTGCGTTACAGAGGGAGGGATGCATTTAAAATACTCCAAATTTGCATTACGTAATTTATGGACACCCCTTTAGGTAAGATCTTGTAAGTTGTAAATACAAACCACTATCACATTAGATCAAATGACGCAAATGCGTCTTACACT
This sequence comes from Teleogryllus occipitalis, assembly GCA_011170035.1. Taxonomy (NCBI): domain Eukaryota; kingdom Metazoa; phylum Arthropoda; class Insecta; order Orthoptera; family Gryllidae; genus Teleogryllus; species Teleogryllus occipitalis. The sequence continues at coordinate 92,850 of BLKR01004783.1, read as the reverse complement.
GACCACCAAGTTTTGCATACAATTTTGTGTATCCTTATTTCTTTTTTACACATTTGATACATGTTGAAGTTGACTGTCGATTTTTGATCACCTATGTTGTAACATTTTCTCACAAACAATGGTTCTTTACACACTGTCAGTGTGTTGAATATCAGTGTAACATATCCCAGAGAAAGATTAACACTAGACATTTACTTGACGCCTCAAAACGCAGACAAACATTTTCATTGATCATTTTTGAATAGAAATTATTCTTTACATTATTAATAATTCCGAATGTATATCCCTGAATATATCATGCATTATTTTGACATTCAATTGTCCGTTAAAATATTTGTATTCTAATACGGTCAGTAACTAGCCGATTTTCAATACTAGAGCACGTATTAATGATCCTCTCACTCCATTGCATACATCAGACTTACGAAGTTTCCATGCTTAATGATATCATTCAACTTTAATTTTTTCACATATAACGAAAATATCAGGAAGGGTGATAACCAGGTTTTAAAACTAAGAGTAACAGATTCATCAATTCTTGGGATAATTCTCAAGAGGGGAGACGGTAGCATATCGATTCAAGTCACGCCAGTGTTTCTTTCTTTGTAGTATCTAATTATTTTATATGGCCATGACTTCTTTGCAGAACGCGAACCGCAAAGTAATACTTTCCAATCAATAAAAAATGAAAGCAGTACTAGTTTTTATGCATGGGGGTTGAAAAGGAATATTAAGATAATCGTTCCTGATGGTCCTAAAAATATTCCTACGTAAAAGAAGAAAGAAAGGGAATGGATCATACACATTGCTTCGGCTAAATAAGATCAACACAGCATTTCAGTTGGATTTTGCACTCACTGTTCTTGCGGCAGGCGGGGGCGTGTCCGGACCAGGAGCCGTCCGCCTGGCAGGTGCGCTCCTGCAGGCCCACCACGTGGTAGCCGGCGCTGCACGAGTAGGAGGCGCGGTCGCCGAAGAGGCGGCCCGTCGTGGACACGGCGCCCAGCTCCGGGTCCTTCAGCTCCTCACACTCGCGCTCTGCAACAGCCCAACAGGTCACGAGTTAGTCTCATTCCATCTTCTTCACTTGGGGTAAACAATCCGTTTTCAATAGTTTGAACTCTAGGATGCATCATGGACTCAGGAAACCACATGAAGGCATACGCAGTGCTTCTGGCCCTGCACAATACCTCTCGAAAAATAAATATATATTTTTGTCATTAATTATATTTCTTAATAATTTTAATGTAAGTCAACTCTTTATGTTAAATAAATGAATATTTATTGAAATAACTATTAACACAACAAATTTTAGAACAGCTCTCATTTATCTCTTAATATTTTCATTTCCAATTTGTTATAAAATTTAGGTTGAGCCAAATCTAACATATTTAAATTATAATAGTTTATATACGATTATTTGCATATTCTATTGATGGGGCTTTCCGGAGTACACAATGGTTTGTAATTTTGTAGTAAAAATAAATATGCTCTTCTGATTGGTCTACTGGGTGTCTTAAATCTCAGTTGGCCCAATAAATAGGGACAACAGACTTTCCAATATGTATTTTGTATAAAAAACTGATATCATTATTTTCCTGTAATGATTGGAATAAAGGTGTTTCGAGCAAATATACGAATGTCTGGTAATTATATCCAAAAAATAAAACACAGAATTTCAATCATATAGAAACCATTCTGAAAAAGTAAGTTTCTTCAATTGCAACAGCAACTTACAAGCACATCAAAAAAGGAGAGCTTTACACTTAAAACATACGTCAATATTGATTCGCATTGAGTACCAGATAACTAGGTTCGCATATCGGTTACTTTCATTTCTAAGTTTCCATTTAGTGCTCTTGAGTTACCAAAGTTCGGTAGCAATTCTTGGAGTCAGTTTCCTGGGGTCCAGCGTCCGTGAAGAAGGGAGCTTCACGTGACGAGAGAATGCCAAGTGCATATTGGATGCACCCACCCTAAGGTTTCGTTGCAGTGATGTGCGAAACGGCGTAGGGTGCAACGGGGCGAGAGACGACCGGGCGGGGCGGGGCGGGGCGGGGCGGGGCGGGGGCAGGGCAGGGGCAGGGTGGGACAGGGCAGGGCAGGGTGGGAGGCGGGGGACAGGGCGGGGGCAGAGCCCGGAGGGGGGGGGGGGCGGGACGGGGCTGGGCTGGCCGGAGCGAGACAAGGCGGGACGAGACAGGGTGGGACGGACGGGGTGGGGTTGGACGGGATGGTCGGGCTGGTCGAGACGGGGTGGTACGGGGCAGGTCGGATCAGGATGGGGTGGGGCTGGCTAGGGCGGGACGGGGTGGGATACGATGGGGCGGGTAGGTTAGGGCGGGACGGGCGGGACGGGCGGGACGGGCGGGACGGGCGGGACGGGCGGGACGGGCGGGACGGGCGGGACGGGCGGGACGGGCGGGACGGGCGGGACGGGCGGGACGGGCGGGACGGGCGGGACGGGCGGGACGGGCGGGACGGGCGGGACGGGCGGGACGGACGGGACGGACGGGACGGACGGGACGGGCGGGACGGGCGGGACGGGCGGGACGGGCGGGACGGGCGGGACGGGCGGGACGGGCGGGACGGGCGGGACGGGCGGGACGGGCGGGACGGGCGGGACGGGCGGGACGGGCGGGACGGGCGGGACGGGCGGGACGGGCGGGACGGGCGGGACGAGACGGGCCGGAACGGGGCGGGACAGGACTGATGGGACGGGACAGGACGGTTGGGACGGGACAGGGTGGGATGGAAAAAGAGCAAGACGGAAAAGGCAGGTCGCGGCTGCGAAGTGCCTACGGATTACGGCGCTGGGTCGTTAGCTTTTATGGTGGAATTTTTTCTTTGCCCCTCGGCCACCGAGTGCCTCACGACTGCCTAGATCGGCGTTTCGTAACATAAATACATAGTGTTTAAAAATAAACTGCTGTTTGATTTTACTCACGGCTTTTTCTTGTTTCCATCGTGTTTCTCGTACACCTACCTCAAAGTCGGCTTTGGAAAAAGATGGCGAGATTCCGTGATATGATCGTCTATTAGATAAACGAGATTGAAAAATCAAATTTGGTGACTTCTATTTGATAAAACATTCAGAGAAATGTTGAACATTTTAATGAATTAACGTTAATATGAAGAAAAATGTCGAATAATGTAAAATTTGAATAGTTTGCAAAATATTGCAAATTCTTTTACAATGAACAATTTTTCGTACATAATTTGTTTGACTCTAAAGGTAAATAACACTGAAATTATTTCAAGCCAAAACAACTTTAGAGAGCATTTTCTAACATTTTCGAGATGTAGTAACGAAATAAAAGGTTATTAAACTACTTTAATAAATGGCATGGTAATATATCTGCATTGTTAATATCAGTATTATTGATAAAAAATACAGTAGATTCAAAAATATTTGTGAACTATTGTTCTACTGCAGAACAGCTATTGTTCTACAACAGAATGAAAAGCTCATTTCTTAATAATTTAATTAAATCATCTACAATATCTACTTTTTGACAAATTAAGTTATGAAAATTGATATTCTTCAAGTTTTAAACTTTCACTTTTACTTTCTAACGTTCATTATAGCATGCTGCCACATCAAAGCATTTTCTCAATGCAACTTTAGATTGTTAACTATTGGCTCGGTATGTTACTGGATTTTGAATTTAAAAAAGTATTACCTCATTCAAAATATTAAAAAATCAGGCAGAATCCTCTTTCCCAACAATAGTATCCACATTTCCAATAACTAATAAAAATTACTTCTAGCCAAGTATCGGACTACACTCTAGATTAATATTCAGGAAGAAATGTACGAATTGACGGTCAATATTACAAATGGTTTAAACCAATTATACTTTCTATTTGACCACGGTCCAATATCGGCCCAGAAAATCATATATTGTTTGTTCTAATGTAAGTTTCTAGTAGTTTCTAGTATAATACATTTCTAATTTAAAAACAATCTGTCATTTTACTCAATCCATTTCTTTCCAGTTTGCATCATCGACATACCACGCTGGCGCTCTTTTTTCGAAAGAATAAAAATATTTCTGGGGTCGTTTATATCGCCATTCTTTTTCCTCCATTTTGTTTTAATGCATCACTCTATTCGATAATATGCCTATTTCAACGGCCAGTAAGAGTAATCTTAATAGATTAAGAAAGTATAATTACGCCAAAATAGTCCATTCCGAACCTCGGACATTATCTGACTGGCTGATAGCTTGTCAGGTGCTTGACGAGGCAAAACTTAAAGTAAAACGAGGACTGAATTTATTTCATAGCAAGATATCTAAACTTCGCCAGTGTCCCTCAAATTATTCAGCTAAGGGTGCTCAAATATCATGTCATGGTTTCATTCTTTCTCTAGAAATACGTGTGATTCATAACTATTTTAACATATCGATAATAACAATATCGTCGCAATTTTTTCTAATTTCCTTTGTGTGGACTGGATATAAGGTGTTGCTCTATTCTCTGGTCAGTTGCCATCTATCGTTGCCGAAACTTTTTGTTTGTTGATATTGTCTCAACATTTCGATTTCTTAATAGTAGAACCGAAATATGACTTCAATAATATTAAAGAACAGTAAAACCTCGCCCTAAATAGAAATTTTCATTGAAAAATTTGAAGCAGTAAAATGGCTATTAAGCATTATTGTAAATGCGAAATTTGAAGCTCTTTTCACAGGAATCTATTGATTTTTAGAAAAACTTCATTTAAAGTTCTTTGAAGCACTTCCACCCACAAATGTAGTAATGTATACAACTCGATAGAAATGTGCATATTATGCGTGAGAGATATTTAAAAAAATACATTTGTGTAATTTTTGGAAAAAAAAAAGTATACACGAAAAGAGTATACACCTTACGTCGTATTAAACAGTGCAATTAGCACTATGCGTTGGAAATATTTGAAGAAAAAATTTGGAGGAATTTTTGAGAAAATGCCGTTTGAGCGTTTCTGAAAATTCGGAATTTTGAGCTCATTTTCACAGAAAACTTGAGATCTCCAGAAACTTTATTTGAAATTATTTAAAGCACATGTACTCATAAATCTAATAATGTAAAGAAATTACCACTAATGTAAATATTACCGACTTGCGACACAAAGAAAAAAATACATTTTTGTAATTTCTCATAAAAACAACAACAAAAGAATAGAGCAGTACGGCATTTATGTAGTCGGATAGGGTTGGTTAGGCACTAATCTTACCAAAACTTAAAAAAAGGCATTTGTAGTCTTTTTGAGAAAATCTCGTTTTGATAATTAAAAAAAAATGCGAATATTGCACGCACTATTGCACGAAAACTACTGAAATTTTCAAAAATGTCTGCATGACCTTAGTGAAAGAACTATTTATGGGTATCAAATTCCATTTGAAGGAAACATCTGGGTCTTCAATTTTATAGTTGTAGGAAGACGCCGAAAAAAATTGAAACTTTTGCAATTTTCGAAAATTCAGAGTTAACCGTGAATACCGGACTTCTGCCACTTTTATTAGTGTATTTTACTTCATGTAAAGTACCCCAAAATTTTAAAGAATATTTTTCAAAATTTTGAAACTTCAACTACAGTCAGATGGACAGGGGTTTCTTCAATTTGGAAAAGATCGTACATGTGGTTTAGGCGGCAGGTTTGCTCACATACGACAGACAGACCGGACGGACGGACGGACGGACGGACGGACGGACGGACGGACCGACAGACAGACAACTAGACAGACAGAGGGGCGAACAGGCGGACAGGCAGATGGACGAACAGACGGATGGACAGACGGACAGACAGACGGACGTTTTGCTTTCAATTGGTTTTTCGACATCGAGTAGCCATAAAGCATGGATTCTGGCTACACCACGTGTTAGATGATATTTTTCTCTTAATTTAGCAACTGGTTCTACGCACTTTTTTTTTTACACCAGAGCCCGGCAATGAATTTTTTCCCGCCGATTGATTGATGTTTTCGTGTTTCCGGGCGCGTCAACAGCTTTGGTAATTAGTCCCATAAGTGTAGTGCATGTTTTCCCCTCGGAATATGGTGGTGACCTTCTCCCGCTGGATGGCGAGATCCAGCGCCTACCTACCGTCGGCTAGTGGGGTTTCCCCCTAACCAGGACTCTCCCACCAGCGGGGCACCGCCTCAGCCGGGACAAGCTCTTAGCTCCAGACCGATCTCCCGAAACATGTGGTAGTTTAGTGTATGTTAGTGTGTATGTTAGTGTGTATGTTAGTGTGTATGTTAGTGTGTATGTTAGTGTGTATGTTAGTGTATATGTTAGTGTGTATGTTAGTGTGTATGTTAGTGTGTGTGTGTGTGCGTGCGTGTGCGTGCGTGTGCGTGCGTGTGCGTGCGTGTGCGTGCGTGTGCGTGCGCGTGTGTGTGCGTGTGTGTGTGTGTGTGTAAAGGGAGAGGATAGGACAAGGAGGAGGAAGGAAGGATCACGCGCGGTCCGAGGCCCGTTTGGTAGGGTACTGCTCCGGTATTCGCCTGGAGTTGATCGGAGAAACCACGAAAAACTACCGATCAGAGCAGCCAGCCGCTAGAATTTTCCTCCAGACAGCGACTGAATTCGACCTAGCTGAAAAGCTATTGTCAAAAATCCTGCCGCCGTCAGGACTCGAACCTAGGAACCTCCCAATCACAGGCGCTGCTGTGACATCAGTTAATGCACTGAGCTACCGCTCCCGGTTTTCCCGCCGAAAATTGGCCGTTTTTTTGCGACATAACATAACTTTCTCTATACTACGTATATTAATCAGTATATACAAGAATGTAACAAGGAATTAATATACAGATATGCAAGCTACAGACATGTTAGCAAATTAGAAAACCATAATCGGTAAAAATAAACCGGATAAAGTCAAGGATGTAAAAAAACTTAATTAAAACTAAAATTAAGTTTTTACTTAATTTACTAGTATGCGAAATTGATTCTAAAATACTATGTAAGCATTTAAACATCTATTTTCTTTGTTATTCGTGAATGTAATAAATATACTAAAGATCCTAGCTTGGTGAACGTTTTTAAAATGTATTACTTGATTTTGTTTTGCCTGGTTTACATTAAAATAAAAACTACACAAATGTATGTACGGATTAACTATTAATATTTATTTTAAACTTACATTAACACATTCGTTGAGGAAACAATGATGGCACGTCTCACTTTTTCTCCTAGATCTATAAATATTTTTAGGAATGTGTGGTAAGAATATATAATTATATTTAGAGTACAATGCGTGCCATTTTTAGTCACATTGATCGTGGACAAATTTTCTACATGGTTAATATTGGAAAATAAATTATAAGGGTAAAATCAAAATGTTGTACGACAAGTTCGAGATTTTCTTTCATTATGTAAATGGTGGTTATATCAGCCATTGTGCATTAGTGTGGTGGTTCGAAGAAATTGAGAGGTTAATTGGATTTGTTAATTGTTTTTAAGGCGGTAATTCATATAAGGCATACAGTAATATTGCATGCATACAGTAATTATTGTTTTGTACAACACTAGTGAAGTGTTATATGGGAGGTATTAATTTCAGTTAATTAGTGTTCATAGTTGCTGCAAAATGTTTTCAGTACGCATGATTTGGTATCTATGCCCTCTTCCCAGTTCATTTTTGCGCCCATGTGCAGCCCGAAGCCTTTGATGTGTGGGGGACCTCGCCACACAAGACTATAATTAACCAACAAATTTACTTGTTGTTCGTGTGTACTGAACAAATTGCAAATAGATTAATAAAATAAAAAATTCCGTCCTCTTCTGTGGTGTGGTGTGTGGTAGGCGTTCCTGGAAATTTGTAGGAAGTTCGATGGCGCAGAACGCCCATACATCACTCCGAGTTACGTGGCCCTGGCAGTGCCACCAACCAACGTGAGAAGATCGAGGTCAAAAATTAATAGTCAGGCATGGATGCACAAATTCAGTCCAGCATAAATATGCTTTCCTCGTGGTTTCCCTCTACTATATTCAGAGCATGCATTGCAAACAATTCATCTTTAGCAAAAAAAAAAAAAAAAAAATGAAATAAATCGTAGTCAAATAAAAATTCTACATTAGCTTCTAATCTCTTCCGATATTAAAACGAAATGTGAAGAAATTGTGTTGTGATAAATCGTTGGTTATTGATTTGAAACACTTATGTTGGACACTTATGTCGTGCCCCATTAATAAGCATTTCAATATTTATAGGACATTTTTGCTAAACATTATTTTAATATTTATATTTTATTATTTTTATATAATTTATTGAATAATATTCACGTATCAAACATGTTTCCAAACCTTTAAGAATCAATTAGTGAAATAAATTCTTGTTTTACTAGCTTTGAGATTTTATTTGTTAGTACAGTATTTTGTACAATTTTACCACACTAAATATAATGCCAGTTCCACCATACAAGAACAGTAATAACTTATAAGTGTCGATTTTATAACACTGTAAATTGGTTATGAGCTGTTCAAATAACTAACCTCCCCGACCAGAAATTGAATCCTGATCTTCTGATATTCCCCCAGTTGCTGTATCACTTAAGCTGAGAATTGTCCAGCGCGATCCATGAAATAACTGTTTATCACCATCTTGTCATTGTTTTCTGCCTACAAACAAGAATAATATCGAAATATTGTGAAAAAAAAGAATTATTTATATTTACTGCAGTATTTATATCTCAGTTAATTATTTATATAATTTTTGTTATCATTTTTACATTGGAGTAGAATCTCTCCTAATTTTTAATCAAAGTTTTGTGAACTGGTTGTGTAATCTGTGAATTATTTCAAATCATTCCATCCTTGGATCATAAATGCAAGATGTATTCAAACCAAATAATTTTTTTCTTTGACCTTCTTTTCTCTTATTTTATTTTTGCCAATTTTAGATCTCGAAACACTATATGCACCAAATCTTTCTTTTTAATCTTGATGACTCATATAAGAAGTTATCACTTTCATCATTTTCCTTCCGAATTCACGTTAATGCTTCTTATTGGACCAACATCTCCTTCAAAAGGCAGCTTTCACTATTCGTTTAACCTTTAATTATTAGATCCTCCGAGTCGTTGTGGCCTACTTACTTCGGGACAACAAAAAGCCGCCGCTTGTGGCTACTTTTCAAGTAAAAAGAAGAAGAAAAAAGGAAAGTTCACAGACTGCCTTCCAGAATCGGGTTTGCCAACACCTGCCTGAAATTACGTGCGAATTGTGGTTCCAGTGTCTCTGATCGGTAGTTTTCCGTGGTTTTTCCGATTAACGCCAGGCAAATACCGGAGCAGTACCCTAACAAACGGGCCACGGACCGCGCGCGATCTTTCCATCCTCTTCCTTGTACTATCCTGACCCCTTACACACACACACACACACACACACACACACACTAACATGCACTACACTAACATACACTACACTACACTGCCGGGAGACCGATCAGGGTCTTAGAACTTGTTCCGACTGGGGCGATGCTCCGCTGGTGGGAGATACCTGGGATACCTGGTTGGGAAAACCCCCGCTAGGCGTTGGTAGGTCAGCGCCGGATCTCGACATTCAGTGGAGGAAGATCACCGCCATCTCCCGATGAAAAACATGCACTACATCTACGGGACTAATGACCAAAGTAGTTGAAGCGCCCGGAATCACTGACAATCAATCGTAGAAGCGTAGAACGATTATTAAAATCTGACATAAGAATCCTAGGATTTAAGGAACCGAGGATTTAGGACTTTCTAACCGATTGTTATTATAATCGATTCAGTAAGTTTAGCCGCACATTGCAATTTTTTCACACAAAGAAATTAAAAAGATATTAGATAATTATTGTAATTATTAAAAAGATATTATAATAATTATTGTACAAAATTAGCCTTTATCTTCTATTTCCTTCCATATTGTTGAAATAGTCGAATGTGATACACCCAATTCTTTTCGTTTTATTCAATAAATATGAGCGTTATTATAAGAAATAACAGGTTTTCAGTCAAAATGAGTATATGGGATTCGGCAGAGACATAAAATGTGCGCGTTCGATTGATCGTGCGAATCAATGATATTATAAATAGTTTGAGTATATTGTAGACAATGTATGAAGAAATGGCCCATGGATTGATGATTTTCTTTCGGTCTTATTTTCTTTCGGTAAAGTGATCCATTTGGTCTTATCCACCCAGGGCATATATAGGTTAAGTTGCATCCCTAATGTAACAGGGCCACAACTCCAAAATCATTATTTTCGCAGGAGGGCCTTCAAAGTTTTCTCTAGGGCATTTAAAAACAGGAATTGAATTTAAATTGAATTGCTATTACTTGGTTATTTATGAAACTAATCAAATGGAATTTTTGCATATCACGTAATGGAAAACGAGGAATCTAACTAAAGGTGTATCTTATTTTTCAATTTTTTGGAGATGTGGCTTTCAGGCATTAGGGGTCGAAGTTAATGTATAGTTAAACATTACAAGGAAAGTTAATGTTAAGCTGAAAGTAGTAAACTTAGATAAGAAGTCAACGGTAACATGCTCTGCATGAGTGTCAGTAATGGCTATTTCTGTTTAAAGAAAGGAATAAGGAAATAATTGGATGTAAAACGCCTTTCCCTTCAAGACATCATACGTATCCTATTTACCAGTCTTTCTGATTGGAAAGAAATACTTCGCATACTAAAAACATTCCTCGGGTTTATAAAACGTTTTCGGAATATTTCTGAGAGAACGATTGTCACGTGAGATACCATCATTTGAAAACGAAAATCAGTGAAAGTTGGTTGGCATACACAGAAAAAAACAGACATTACTTCAGTCCGAGCGTGTGAACATAAACTTTTCCTTCCTCAGGGTTAATACGAATGATTCATTGGATTTTAAAAATTGATAATTTAGAAACTATTACACATCAAATAATGAGTGATACATCGATAGTACAGCAAATTTCCCAAGTTTTCGCCTTCATTGTAATTTACCACATAGCACTACGCCAGTATCCAAAATGGTATGTTGCACAAAGCTTACTGCGTTTTCAAATATGAAATTTCTGGTAATTGCTACAACTAAAAGGCGATTCAGAAAAGTTCATACTCCAACAGACTGCTCTCCTCCACACTGGCACACAGCTGTGCGTCGTTTCTTAACGAGGAACTTCCACTTCGACGGATGAAGCGATGTGCTGATGACGACTTGGCGCCATTCGCATTGCTACCTAGGTCTTCCGACCTTACGGTTCGTGGTTTCTTCATTTGAGGGCATGTCAAAGACATTGTTTACTTGCCTTCATTGCCAACAACCATAGAGAAACTGAACAATCGCATTGTTGATGCTGTCATGACCATTTCTGAAGGAACAATACAATTCGGGTTTGATTAGTCTAATGTAAAGATATGTTAAGTGTCGTGACCGGCCGCACATAATTAAATGTGCCGTCACAGGAGCACGTCAGTAGGGCGTTACCGCCCCTGGCGGCAGCGGGCAACAACAAGCGCGGGCCAGCGGTGCTCGGCTGAGTGCGGCCGCCACGCCTGAGCGAGCGGGGCGAGACTCGACCCCGCCCCTACTACACAGCCAGTCGACGGGCCTACGGTCCGGGGCAGCTATAAAACGGCCCCGGCGCGGAGCTGAGGCAGTCAGAGAGTGAGCGGCGGTGATAGAGCGACGATCTGGTGATTAAGTGGTTACTATGTGAAGAGTGAGAGACTACGACAACTGCGCAACGACTTCGGACTTCCTTTTTCGGCTATTTGGTGACTCAGCATATTGTGGTACATCTCCTGGTTTTACGGCAACACGGCTACGTCTCTCTACAAATTCTCCTGGATATCCGTACATTTTGAAAGTCCGAGAATCATTTCTAATAACAAGAGGCAGGTTTTAATGAAATGCCATTATTTTTACTTTCTCGCCTTACAAAGTTCTTCGTAAGAATAGAAAGTTATGTAATCGTGCGCAGGAAAACTGCAAATTTTCGGCAGAAAACTGTTTTCGTCTGTGGTCGGACAGAAAACCGTCTGTCCGTCTATGGTCAACGCAATCGCCTAAACCATTCAACCGATTTTCTTCAAAATTGATATTTTACACTCGTTACTTTTTACTTTAGAACAACGCTTTTTAGTTTACAAATGGAACAAATCGAAATGACCCATTTTTATTACTTTTTTGTATTTATCTTCGATTTCGACTAGTAAGTCATTTCTGGTCTTTTTCCTTATTTTTAAAGCATTTAATGCTTATTTCATAGATTTTAAAATAATTTTAATGGTATTTGCTTCAAATGATATTTACGAGATGCAACAATGTTCTTCACAGAATTCTTGAGCGAATTCTTTTCGATTTCTTCGCTCAGAAATTGTAATGTCAGCCGTTAGGAGTACGTAATCCAAGGTTCCTGTGACGCATATCAGCACCATTGTCGGTCCCGCCGATTTCGCGATAACTTAAGACAGAGATTTGCTGCTAAAGTACGGTCCAAACCAAACGTTTGCAAGCTGAGGTCACTTGAAGGAAAGGAAGAAGCCTCAATTACATCAATAACATATCCTAAAGCCCAACAGCTTGACTTGTTCATCTGAAGTGATTTTGATACAATTTTGTACGTACTTTTTCTTAGTTTTAGGGCATTTACAAACCATTTTAAGGGAAGTATGTAGTGGAATTTTGACGAAAAATTGAAAAAAATAATTTTTTAAATTTTCGTTTCTTGAAAATGTGCTGAATATAGCTGTTGTCGCCGTTTGGCCGTATCTCAGACTTAAAAGCCTTTTTCTCGAGTATTTAAATTTGCCATGCCCCCCTGTCACGATGTACGGCAATGCGCATCCGTTTCTTTATAAATACTCTTGCAATTCTGAGTTAAAAGTTACATTTCAAGAGGAAAAGCTGATAAAACAGTGGAAGAACTTAGCAAACAGGCAAGAAAGAAGAAGAGAAACATCAAGAAGAAAAGGGCAGAGGAGGACACTGATTACATCAAAGGAGGCTTCTAGCCAATCGTAGTGGTTAGCGGGTGCCACTGTTTACTTTGAAGGCCGTTTGCCGCACAGTTTTTTTCCAGTGGACTTTGGTGCATTTTTCCCAAAAAATACATAAGATAACATTTCTAAATTCTTGTGTCGTACACAACTAAATGTGCCCTTGATATTGGACTCTTAATACTAAACTAAATTAGATATTACTATTTTTATGTAAAATAATCTTTCAAAAAATCTAAAAAGTGATTACAATTCCTATTTTTAGTAAAAAAATTCATGTGACAAAAAAATCATAACTTTGAAATGAAAAGGGTTAATGCAAGAAAAAATAGTCTATTGTATTGAAAAATTATCAGACAAAACTTCTGTAAAATATCAAACATGTACAGCTAGGTCGAATTCAGCTGCTGTCTGGAGGAGAATGCTAGCGTCCGGCTGCTCTGATCGGTAGTTTTCCGTGGTTTCTCCGATCAAACCAGGCGAATGCCGGAGCAGTACCCTACCAAACGGGCCACGGACCGCGCGCGATCTGTCCTTCCTCTTCCTTGTCCTATCCTCTCCCCTTACACACACACACTTACACTAACATGCGCTACGCTACCACATATTCCGGGAGACCGGTCGGGAGCTTAGAGCTTGTCTCGGCTGGGGCGGTGCCCCGCTGGTGGGAGAGTCCTGGTTAGGGGGAAACCCCATTAGCCGACGGTAGGTCGGCGCCGGATCTCACCATCCAGCGGGGGAAGATCACCGCCATCTCCCGAGAAAAATAACATGCACTACACTAACGGGACTAATGACCGAAGTAGTTGACGCGCCCGAAAACACGAAAAAATCAATCAATCAATCAATCAATCAATCAAACATGTAACTTTCATTGTTCTTTAGAAAAGTGAACCCTAAGTTTGAAGATTTAACATTACCAGAATAGGCTCTACATACTCCCCTTAAGAGCATTTCTTGATCATTTTGGCTGCGCTCTGCTAGCTTGGAGGCGTGACTCTGGCGCGTCCTGTGAGGGCGTGCGTTGGGCCCACTGTGTAGGGCGCGGCGTGACGCGTAACGGAGAAGGCCTCGTGCGCGCGGTGGGGATGCGGGACGGGCGGGGGGCGGGGCTCCGAAGGGGCGCCGGGAGCCCATTAATCACTGGAGGCGGCGCCGGGGGTGGAGGGTGAAGGATTCGCCGGGGCGGGGCGGGGGCGGGGGTGGCGGTGAGCCACAGGTCCCATGGCGGCGAGTGCGAGTCCGGCCGCCGCCAGACGCCCTGGGAGCGCGCACCCGCCGCCCCGCTTCGCTCCTTTGCTCCGACTGCCCTCTTGTTCGCTCCAGCGCCCCCGCGCACCCGCCTCGGTCCCCAGGCTCCTTTCCCTTCCCTTGCTAGACTTGCTCTTCCCTTCCTTGCATTCCTTTATTCTTTCCCTTTTCGTTTATGCTATCGTATATTCCTTAACGTTGGCTTCAATACTCTCCTTTTCATTCTTCATTTTTCACTTTTACACTGAGTCTTTTCGTTTTTAATGATTTTATTATTATTATTATTATTATTATTATTATTATTATTATTATTATTATTATTATTATTATTATTATTATTATTATTATTATTATTATTATTACGATTTTTTCTCTCTCTGCACTATGTGCAGGAACATTCAACAGACCACATTGCTGGTCTAGGATCGGTCGATCTCGCAGAGACAAGACACGAACGGATGTTACTCTCTAGACATTTCAATCAATCGTTTTCCAATTAGTAGTACCTCCCAGAAATTCTCTTACTATTCTGTAGTTGTCCAGTATTACTGCTTCATGCATTTGCACCATGCATTAAAATGGTAATTCCAACACTTGATTGGTTGGTTCGTGATTCCGGGCGCGTCAACAGCTTAGGTCCAATTCCCGTTAGTGTAGTTCATGTTTTTTCCTTGAGAGTAGGCAGTGATATTCCTCCGTTGGATGGCGAGATCCGCCGCCGATCTACCGTCGGCAAGCGGGGTTTCCCCCTAACCAGCGGGGCACCGCCCCAGCCGGGACAAGCTCTAAGCTCCCGACCGGTCTCCCTGAATATGTGTGGTAGTGTAGTGCAGGTTAGTGTGCGTATAAGGGGAGAGGATAGGTCAAGGAAGAGGAAGGAAAGATCTCGCGCGGTCCGCGGCCTGTTTGTTAGGGTACTGCTCCGGCATTCGCCTGGTGTTGATCGGAGAAACCACGGAAAACTATCGATCAGAGCAGCCGACGGCTAGAATTCACTGTGCTTTATTATTATTATTATTATTATTATTATTATTATTATTATTATTATTATTATTATTATTATTATTATTATTATTATTATTATTATCGTATCATCATCATCTTTTTATATCCTGGCTACAAAACTTTACTAGTCTCATAACATTTCCAAAATGAAACAATCTTTTCCACTGAGTGTAAGCTAGTCGAGACCCATATCGTTCCTATCTCGGCATTTTGTATAATTATTGCTAATTACCCCACCACATTTAATTATTTAAAAAACACTATTTTATGAGAGCAGAAGTTAACATATCTCTCCGGTCAACATCCTCTGCAACTATTTTCTTTGCTGCAGTTTTTATGAATTGTTTCTCACCATCGTGCCTTCCACGAATCTTAAGATTTTATTCACCAATTGTGAGAATAACTGTGAACAACATGGTAAACTATCAAGCAATATTGACTGTGAAGGAATGTGAACTCATATGTAAAAGAAGAGCATTCTGATGAATTTAAACGTTTCATTCACATCATTTATAGTAAAAATTTCATTTTGCGACGGATATAATTTTTTATTTTAGGTGAATGATTTTGATCACATGAGAGAGCAAATTAATGAATAAATGTAACTAGTTCGAAGAAGAAGTGACGGATAATGTAAGACGTTCATGTCTTACGTACTAGACGTCAATGTACTAGTATTCGTTTCATCAATTATTGCTTCACTTCATTAAACTGTTAAAACCGATCACTCTCAATAACAATCACTAGAAGATAGTAAGAAGCGGGCTATTTTCCTGATATTCTGATAATTATATCTATTACACAATTGCGAATAGAAAAGCGAAGTTTGAAATAGAAATCTTAGAAAATCGGCAAAACGGTCTTCTTGCTAAACAAGCCCATTTCCACATCGTCTCTTGTTGGCGACCCAATTACTCTTGGCTCCAAGCAGAGGAAGAGTAGGTCAGAGGCGCGGCAAGGGCAGGCCGGGGAGAGATAAAGCGGAGATAACCCACTCTCATTCCCTAAACTACACCGTTTCTCTGTTCGGCCGCACCCATCTACTCCCACGCCGACGTCCCTCGCGGTGCGGCGGGGCGGGGAAGGGTAGGACAGGGCGGGGCGGGGCGGGGAGCAGCGGGGGTGAGCGAACCGTGCAGAACGAGCGCGGCGGTTGGAGGAGGGACGGGGCGGGGCGCGGTGAGGTGCGGTGCGGTGGGATGAGGCTGGGCGGGGAAGTGAGGAGCGGGGCGGGGACGGGGTGAGCGATCCGCGCGGGACGAGCGCGGCAAGAGGGGCGGGGAGGGGAAAGGCGGGGCGGGGCTCAGTGCGGCGCGGGTGCGGGGTGAGCGATCCGCGCGGGACGAGCGCGGCAAGAGGGGCGGGGAGGGGAAAGGCGGGGCGGGGCTCAGTGCGGCGATGCGGGGCATTGTGGAGCAGGGAGGTGCGGGATGAGGCGGGGCGGTGAGGTGAAGGGCGGGTCGGGGTGAGCGATCCGCGCGGGACGAGCGCGGCAAGAGGGGCGGGGAGGGGAAAGGCGGGGCGGGGCTCAGTGCGGCGATGCGGGGCATTGTGGAGCAGGGAGGTGCGGGATGAGGCGGGGCGGTGAGGTGAAGGGCGGGTCGGGGTGAGCGATCCGCGCGGGACGAGCGCGGCAAGAGGGGCGGGGAGGGGAAAGGCGGGGCGGGGCTCAGTGCGGCGATGCGGGCATTGTGGAGCAGGGAGGTGCGGGATGAGGCGGGACGGTGAGGTGAAGGGCGGGGCGGGGCGGGGTCGGAGTGAGCGATCCGCGCGGGACGAGCGCGGCGGGCGGGCAAAGTAGGGGATGGGAGAGGAGGGGCGGCGCCAAGCGCTAGGGCGCAAACGACCTCCCATGGCGGCCGCGTGGGCGGAATGAAGTTTAGCCGGCGCAATTACCCTGATGCCGGAGGGACTCGATGAATTCGGTCGGCGGCGTATGGCGCTCTCTAACGGCGCTCGCAGGGGGAGCAGGCGCTTATCGTCGCCGCCATGAAAGGATCAGGAGGATACTTCACGATCTTTGAGTTAGCTTAAACGCTGCTTATAATTATATTCCGAGCTTAACGTGGTTTTACCTTTTCTCATACAATATGGTGCGCAGAGAGAATCACAGATATGTAATGCTCCCAAAAAATTAGTTCTCGAGATTTTCACGTAAATACCAGAAAAATCCCTGATGTCGAAAGCTTTTTTTATTCAATAAATTCTAAATATCATATTCATTTCAGAATATTCATTCTAAATTCCTCTGCAACATACAAGAGACCTGAAACTGGCGTAGTTCTACACAATTTAAAAACGGTCTCTTTCCTTTCTTTCCTCAGTAAAGTTTGCTTCATTGTACCAAGTAGCTACAGGAATTTAGAATGTTTTATTACTGGTTATCAGATAAGTCATTTTCGAGCCCTTCTGCTTGGAAATAGAACAGATATTTTCAGGAGAGTTCAACCTAAACAAGCAGATTTTTCATCTTCGGATTTAAACTAACTCAATTAAAGCCGACTACGTTCGACACTGCAAAACAAAGGAATTCATTTTTAGGTGTAGGTTAACCACTAATCCTTTCGCCTAGACTAGCCTTTCGGTACTGTCCCACCCTCTTCTCAGCTTCTACCTATTGGCGCCTAAATCACATTTGTGTCTTTTCAATAAAAACCTAGGAGTTATTTAACAGAAAATATCGTTTGAGCATTTATGAAAATGGGGAATGGTGAGCTCGTTTTCAAAGAAACTTAATAAGAAACCTTTTGAAGCAATCGGCACTTGTACTCACAAATGCAATATACTATATAAAAATCAATAATTGTTTGTTCGCATTTTATGGCAGATATAGAATATAGGCATAGTACAATGGCAATGTGCGCATGTCCGTTGCTCATAGACTCAAAATGGAGGCCTCGTTGAAGAATTTATACGTTTATTCTGACTCAAGCGCCCCTGAACAGAATCTCTATGCAACCCACCTCACCCTCAAGTACCTAGCGCACCTTTGCTACATATTCTGCCCCAGCGATTGTGAAATATCAACCGGAATTATTACTTGAACGTTATCTCGGGAAAGTAAATCAAATTTCCCCAGGACAGTGTCATAGAGAATGCATGCCCAAACTTGAGGGAGAACGTTTTAACAATGGGATACTTAACAACCATGTTCAAACCAGGACATAGAACAACTCGCAAGAAGTCTTTCATCTATTAAAATTTCTGCAGGGCTTAGCGTAAAACGTGATTAACTATCACGTAACCAGTAGCGTGTGAAGTGTAATACACTGCAATAGCGAAGCATTGTGGAGTGCGCTAGTAATGCATAAAGTCCCTGTACTAGGTGTGCTTGTCATCACATTTTACTGAATATTTCTAAGAACCGCATAAATAATTATTCATACTTATAATTATTTGAACTAAGGTAGTAAGATAATTATAATTTTTTCTTTAAAGAATCAAATTCACTAATAAGAAAAACAACAGAAATATCCATTTATTTGTTTTAGGGCCGATGATTCTACGGTCTACACCGTAGACTTGAATAAATGTAACTTATCGTTTGATTAAATTTAAAAACATTTTCAAATTTTAAATTAGAACAAAACATTTATTCACAATATTAAACGACAGTAAAAATAAAAAAAGTAACGAAAGTAACTGAACAAATAACAGCTAGAGGAAAAACGAACCTAAACCTAATCCTAACAATCCTTTGAAAACATTGACAGTCTGTTCATGTCTCCGAACCTAATTGCTAACATCCACAAACCATCGAAACATCTGTACTCCCGAATCTTCCAACTTCTCTAACAAATACATTATATGTAAATAATTCAAACATTAAACTCTACTTTATGTTTCAACATATTCGCCGTCTTATATTGTACACATTTTTTCAGCCATCTATTAAACTATGAACCATTCTCCATTCATTAACTACCATTCATCCTACTAACACTACTCCATTCATCTTACTTTCAATCTGGTTGTTGATTTGCTTTTCTCAGCGCGTATTATCCGTCACTATGGTGTCCGACCATGCCAACCTGTAATATCAGTCAAAGCAAGCCGTGCACACGAACGTCGTCTTCATTTTAAAAGTCTCTGACATCTTGACTCGTTACAGTAGATGCATATTTAGTCGATCCAAAGAAACATTAAATGTTCAATTAAATTATAATTATTATAATAAATCAAATAAATATATAATATTATAATTATAAAATAAATATAGACTCAGGCAAGGGGGACACTGGACTACCAACCCAACAACGCCAAATACATGCATACAAAAAAAATATATTATAATAGATTGTGAATGTTTTAATTTTAATAAGTTACAAAAGAATTCTGTAAGGCCTTAATGAGACCGTCTACTTCTAGTGCGCACTGCTTCCAAAGAGCAAGAAACGGGTATTCGTTGCAAGAAGCAGCCAGCGTGCGCGTAATGGAGCAGCGTTCGCCGCCCCGTGGGGCGCCAAACTGCGTGGGAGGCGCCGCAGCGGCGCGTAATAAACGGGTGGGATGCGCGGAGGCCGCGCGGCGGTGCCGAGGGGCGCGGCGGGGCGCGGTGTGGCGCGGCGGGGCGCGGCGGGGCGCGGCGGGGCGCGGCGGGGCGCGGCGGGGCGCGGCGGGGCGCGGCGGGGCCCGGCGGGGCGCGGCGGGGCGCGGCGGGGCGCGGCGGGGCGCGGCGAAGCGCGCCAGGCCGAGGCGGGGGTGGCGGGGCGGGCCAGGACGCGGGGGGAGGAGCGGGCGT
Source organism: Teleogryllus occipitalis (assembly GCA_011170035.1). Classification (NCBI taxonomy): domain Eukaryota; kingdom Metazoa; phylum Arthropoda; class Insecta; order Orthoptera; family Gryllidae; genus Teleogryllus; species Teleogryllus occipitalis. The sequence goes on along the minus strand of BLKR01004783.1, from coordinate 72,895 downwards.
GGGGGGAGGATGGGGCGGGGGGGGGCGGGGTACGGTGCGTGCTCTAAACACGTGCGTCCCTCGGCGCCACACCCGCCTCTCCGCGCCACTCCCCGCGCGCCGGCCGTCGCTGCCAACGACGCGGAATTACATGCACTGTTTACGGAATGTCCAGACTTACCCGTATACAGCACCGAATGCGCCACCTCAAACAAGAATATACGTGTTTAAAACTAGTGTCCTGCAGCTGCAAAAATGCTGTGGTCGAGGGACTGGAAATCATCATTTTTGCTGCTGCAGGCCCCTAGATTCGAATCTTTATTCCTTAACACGTTTGCAAGACAACATACAAATCAAAGAAAATTTCAAAGGAAATTACTAGTTGTGGAAAAAAAGTGATGTCACGTAACTTAACTACTTACATACATTATATAGACATAACGTTTTGCAGGTGGACACCCTAGGTTGGCCACATAAAGTATCTTCGAAACCGTTTGAAATGTCTTTGCGAGCTCCTGTGAGCGCCAAGTTTTTTGTAGATTATGGGGGAAATAACATACAGTAAAACCTTCACTAAGCGACAACTGATGGTTTCATCAAGAGAGTGAGCTTTTAGTGGGGAGGCCACTTAAAAGGAGGAATTCGTATTTTTTGCAATCTAGTGGTGCTACAACACTTCGAAAATTCAGTACAACGAAAATAAGACCTGCGCCAATCTTTTAAGTGTTCCTTGTTTTATCCGTGGAAAAATTAATGAGACAATTTTTGAGAACATGTTTTTTTATAAATTGCAGTAATTTCAAGCAGAAGTTACGCAAAAATGACTTTTTTTTTCAAAAACTTGTACATGACGTTTTTTAAAGGGCACATTTTTTAAACGGCTTTTGTTTAAGGGAAAAAATATCCCAAATTTTTCGGGTTTGGGGCTCACTTTCTTTCATTTAAAGCAAAAACCATAAAATTAAATTGAGTAGATAGCTCAAACATCTTCCTACACGAAAATCCTTAGTGTTTTAAGAATAAAGATTTTTGCAATTTTCTAAATTTTAGAGGTTTTAATGAAAATAGAAACTATATCATTTTTGTATAAAAGCACTTTCTTCTATTCGAGCAAAACATTCCAAAAAAACTTTCAGCCTGTTCCCAGAAAATTTTGAAAATGCCACAGGGGCTTTATGTACAGGATCCCCCCCCCAAATATATATTAATGATTTCCGTCTAAACTAGAATCTTAATCATGACGTATTTATCCAGTTTCAGGTCAAAAGCTTTTCATTAAGAGATATGTGTGATACATTCAACCATTATTATTTTATTAACCAGATTATTAGTTTTTATTAAGAGATATACGTGATAAATTCAACCATATATAATACGTGCCAAATCTGTATATAATTCCGTCTGTCGGGTACAAAAAACGTGTGTATCGTGTCCAGCTTCACCGGCCATTACCATCTTTGGTACAGTACTAATAGACTTGAATCCTTATGTGTGTGCAAAGGTAGTACATTCAAAAGACCACTAAACACTAACTTTACGAGCGGAAATTTGAGATAATACTATTGAAAACATTGCGATACTTTTCCTCCCTTTACTATTAGTATAGTAACAAGCCTCTCCACATAATCACCAACTTGCACTGTTTCTCACGAGTTTTCGTACGCTCCTGCAAGCACACGGATACATACGGACTGACGCCCAGGCGCTCTTATTTTCCTGTGTCGCTGCAGAATCTTCAGAAAGCACCGCGCCTCGAGAATGGAGGACGCCGGTGGAACCCGAAGAGATGAGGGAATCAACTTAGGTAACTGCAGTGCCTCTGACTAGGAGGTCCAAGGGTTCGAGTCGTGATGGTGGCGGGATTTTCGACACTAGCTATGTCGAATTCAGTCGCGGTCTGGAGGAGAATTCTAGCGGTCAGCTACTCGGATCGGTAGTTTTTCGTGGTTTATCCGACGAACATTAGGCGAACGCCGAAGTGCTACCCTAACAAACGGACTATGGACCGTCCTCAATCTTCCCTTTCTCATCCTTGTCGCATCCCCACCCCTCACTTAAACTTACATGCACTACACTACCACTCATGTCGGGAGACCAGTCGGAAGCTTAGAGAATGTCGGGTGTGGTGCCCTGCTAGTGGGACATACCTGGTTAGTTGGGGAAAGCTCCGCTAGTCGACGGTAGGTCGGTGCCGGATCTCGCCATCCAGCGGGAGAAAATCACCGCCAACTCTCGAGGGGAAAACATGCACTACACTTACGGGTCTAATGACCTTAAAAGTTGACGCGCCCTGAATCACTAATCAATGCGTCGCCTAAACGCCGGTGGAGGGAGGGAAAGCTGGTGAGTGACCCTCGACGAGGTCGGCAGGTCGTGGCTCCTCTCACACGAACCGAGAGATGGGGCGATTGGGGAAGGAGTGGAAAGGTGGAGACAATGAGTTGCAGACACCAGTTTACGTCACAATATTAGCAGGAATTTTAAATGTAGCCAGATACCAAACATTTCACGTTGTCACATCTCAATGAAACAGATACATGAATAATTTTTTCAAAAATATTTCATCTTTTATTTCAACTACACCTTTATCATGTTATTTTTGGTTGGTCACCGATGAAAATTGTTACGAATCTTTCAAAATATTTCTCAACACTTATCACTATCCATGCAACATTGCGCCCAGCATCTGGTATGGCTATTCAAATGAGGTGACTCTGTCGCAGTCACGTGGTTATGTGGTCACGTGGTGACGCAAACTGGTGGAGCAAAACGTGTGCCGGACTAGCGCATCCATCTTTTTCCTCCATGACGCCGCCCGCGAGGTTGGGCGAACGAGGCTCCAACAATTAACCTGCATCTGCCTTTGACGAATAACACAACTCACTCTTGGAATATAGAGCGATTTTCCTAAGGATGAGCCAAAGTGACAGCTAGTGCTGGCAACATAACTGAAGGTTCTGTGGTCGTCGTGCCCTTGAGCCCATTAGAATCCCTTCCCGCATTCGTTCGTTTGCAGTTGGCTAACTTGTAAATAGCTTCGACACTTCCTTTAGTGGTGTCCTTGTCCGACAAAAATATAGTGCGCCACGAGAAATAATTGAAATTAGGAAGTGCAGTGTTATGTGTTCTTCTGTAAAAATTCTTTTTTTCTATTGACATTGCATTGAATTTACTTTTTGTGTGATAAATATTACGTTTACTTTAAAACCGAGACTTCAATGCGAGATGCGTACCAGTGCACGTGGTTCCGGCCTTTGCGCTGTTGTGTGGCGAGCCCTGATTGAGAGCTTTCTATTTACATTCGTGGCAGTTTTCTTTTACTGATTGTGAGAGTATGTTAAGAGATTTTCCACATACGTAATTAAATTTAAATATTTCCCGAACTCGCTTACGTGCATGCATTTAAGCGAAACTCATAGACTTCTGTATACGGATGTTTTCACAGGAGCCATTAGCACTTTACGAAGGGGCGTGGCTGAACAGCTGTCGCGGCGGAGGGATACTTCTATGAATTACATGTGATGTTCACTTGTTTTCGCGAACTGTCACTTTGGCTCATACTTAGGAAAATCGTTCTATAGTTACTTATTTCATACTATGTCACATTTCAGTTGTTTACGTGCCTCAAAGCAGGCCGGAAAGTGGGACTTTACGGTACACTCTACCGTAATGTAATCTCGTACAAACTTAAGAGCTTGGAAATTTTGAACCAAAGTTTATGATTTGTTTTAAAAATATATGGCAGCACCAACAATGTAGTTGATTACAATAATGAGATGAAAACTTACATTCATTTGTGAAAAATGTAGATAACAGAACCATATGATGACATTTGATTCATTAGTGATTCGGGGGACGTCAACTGCTAAGTTCATTAGTCCCGTCAGTGATATACTCGTACATGTTATTTTCTCGGGAGGTGGCGTTTATCTTACCCTGCTTTATGGTGCGGTCCGGCGTCGACCTACTGTCAGCTAGTGCGGTTGTCTCCAACCAGGTATCTCCCACCTGCGGGGCATCACCCCTGCCAAGATACGGTCTATGTTCCCCACCGGTCTCCCGGTGGTTGTGTAGTGCATGTAAGTGTGTTTGTATGTAAGGGGTGAGGATAAGACAAGGAAGAGAAAGGAAAGATTGCGCGCGGTCCGTGGCCCATTTATTAGGGTACTACTCCGACATTCGCCTGGTGTTGATAAGAGAGACCACGGAAAACTAACCATCAGAGGAAACGGCGCTAGAATTCTCCTTCAGATAGCAACCGAATTGGACCTAACAGATAAGCTAATGTCGAAAATACTGCCGCCCTGGGGACTCGAACCTAGCACCTCCCAGCCAGAGGCACTGCAATGACATCAGTTGATGACCTGAGTCACTTCTCTCGGTCATATGACAAAAATAGAGAACAAATTTGATAAGGGAGCAAGCATTACATCCTCATTAACCGTGTTAATGTTATTTGTATTTTTCCAGGAACAACATTTTTAATATTATTTATACCTTACTAGCGATTCCCGAGGTGTTAATTATTGATTAGCTTCATTAAATTCATCAATTTTCGATTTCTAAAGTATCTCCTAATCTTAGAATTCTATTTTAAAATGTTCAGAGCACTGCAATTGTTTCATAGACATGAAGATTCTAGAGGGCTCTGGCACCGTGGACAATTCTTTATAGGCTCTTGTACATCGTGAAATATTCAAATATAAAATTAAAATAAAAGTAAGGAAATGTGACATTGCATGAAATAAAACCTGTTATGACAGACGGGCGGAAATGTTACATTACTCATTAGAAATTCCAGCTTCGGCCGCGTGTCACCTCGGCGGGAAGCATCTCACTCGTAATGTAGCATTTTCCGTCCTTATGACGTAAATTACGATTCTCAATGATTCATGGAATGTTAATACTTGGTTTGTAAACTTCTCGGTGATTGGCCAAGAACCTGTATCATAATGAAATCTGTATCGTAATAAGTATCAATATGCTAGACAGGAACAGTTTGTTTTACTACTACGTTACGCAGTCATCAAATGACAGAATTGTACAATGGGAGTAGAAAAACAAATATTTTGCATCGTATAGCTCTGGCCAGGCGTTGAACACATAAGTTATACCCTTCCCTGAAAATGACATCACCCCTCCGATTACATATTGCAGTTACATTAGCAATATTCTACCAATCATTGGTCCGACCTATCCTCTCCTCCTCCTCCTCCTTTATAAGCATCAACTACCAAATCCTCTATTGAAAACCCCAGATTTTCCAACATAAATTACTCTTGTCTATCAGAAAAACTCTCTGATTTATACCAAATTTAGAAATGGTAATGCAGAGATTTAGAAATGGTAATGGTAAATTTAGAAATGGTAATGGTAAATTAGTAATGCAGAGTTTATACTCTGCATTACTTCAATCGCCATTCACTTTTCCTTATTATCTTCTCAGTTCTATCCCAAAAATTCAATATATTCCTTCAGCCATGCATTTCATAACTGGTACGCAAAATCCTAACTGATTCGAGAAATAAATAATATAAATAAAATATTAAAGTTCAAACACCTACTTGATATACTATCCTGGGAATCTCGAATTTTCTTTCAGATTAAACACGCTTCCAATATTCACTACAAAAAGCCTTTTTCCCATCAGCAGAAAAATATGAGTTTTTTTTTATTTACCAGTGCGATTCATTTAATGCTCCTATGAAAACATGTAAGAACTCTAGAGGTCGGCAGCTTTGATCGATAGTTTTTCGTGGTTTCTTCGATCAATACGAGACGAATGACCTTAACAAACGGGCTACGGAACGTTCGCAAACTTTCCTTCCTCATTCTTGTTCCCTTCTCTCCCCTTACTCTCTCTCTCTCTCTCTCTCTCTCTCTCTCTCTCACACACACACACACACACACGCGCGTACTTAAATGCACTGCCCTACCACACACACGGATCTCGAGCGTGTCCGGCTGGGGCGATAGTCTGCTGGCGGAGATACCCGGTGGGGATACACCGTGATAGATTTGCACCATAATTACTGAACTAATTAACATTGCACTTACCGCGCCGCAAACCAAAATAATCAACAAATCCGTGGAATTTTGTTTGGGGTCTAAATGGTATAAATGTCTACATTGATGACTGACAATATCAGGGTGTTTCTTGATAGTGAAAAGTTTAAATTAGAATGTTCCAGAAACCCAGGAGCACTTACTTTTACTTCTAACAAATTTCTGTTTTTTCTTTTTGTTAATTATTTTAATCCATTTTACACATGAAAAATACATACACGTAAATACAGTTATTAAAAATGTATAACAATGTTTTCCCTATTTTTTCAAACAAAATTTTCTAGTATGCAGAACTATGAAAAACACTTCATGTATACTTAAATGTGCATATTTTGGCAAAAAAGGTATTATGAGCATTATTTGTAAAGAAACTTGGTAATTTTTCAAGTGAAATTTACGTAAAAATTATCCATTCACATATAAATAAGTGTTATCATTATATTACGTAACAATTAAAAATACCGGAAAGTATGTTCTGTTGTAACACCATTAGTTTTCCTTTGACATGCACTGAGGAATATTGAATATGGACAAGTCCGGACTACGACATGATATGCGGCAATGACCAAAGATAGGCAGCTACGAATCGGCCATGCTCCGAGCTGACATCGCCGGACAGACTGTAACCGACCTTCAGCACTATCAGAGGCGGAAAACCGTTGCGAACAATGAACACACTTGCAAGAGTTGCAAGATAGTTGTTACGTTTGAATTTAGCTCTAGAAACACAATACTATTTCTAAGTCACCGTAATGTACACGAAACAGTAACAAATAATGCACTAAACTGCATACTGCATGCCAATAAAAAACTTATTTAAAAAAGAGGCATTGCGTATTTCAAATCTTCTTTTCCTTCTTCTCAGTGTCAGCAACTTGTTCCCATCGTTTGAGCAACTATAAGTTCAATCTGTTTTTTTCATACCATTATTTAGGATGCTCGGTAGGGTAAACCAAAGCGGAATAATGACTGCAACGTACGTCAAACGATCAAAGAACGGATATTTCCAAAAATCTTTTTAGAGGACACCTGGAATATTTAACGCGCTACGAACAAGGATTTCCAGGCGGAGCAGTTGGCAAGGCAGGCAAGTTAGACGGATCAGAGAGACGCACAAGATGTTTCTGTCTCAGGGACCCCCAAAAGTGTTATTTCCGTCAAAATATTGACATCGAGGTTTTGCAACTCTATATAACTTTTTTGTAAAATGCTTATAATTCACATACGGTAGTACGAAAAAGCCAAAGGAAAGAGGGAAGAAGAAGGCAGGAATAAAGAATAGTAATGCCCCTATTCACTCGCGCCTGCCAGCAGCGCATCGTCAGCGGGAGATTGATGACGGAGGGATGGGGGTGGAAGGAGTGGCGGGGGTCGCGGGGGAGCGGTGGGGAGCTCTGCGACGCGGTCCGCTCACGTGCCAAAGGCACACGACGCCCACGCAACCTGGTAGCGCGGGCCGCAACGAACCGCTCCGTGCCGAAGATCGCTGCTGCCTCGAAACACATTATTTGAACTGTACAAGATCCAACGGAAAGAGGTAAAGGCTTTTTTTGTATACCAGTATTATTAATCAGACTTATATACAGATTCTTTTTATTTTTGGTTATTTAAAGTCGCATCAACATGGTATGGTAACTGTGAAGATGAAACGAAATGGTGATGATAAGAGGTGAAAGGACGAACACAAATACAACGATGCCGAGGTGGGGACTCGAACTCGCGACTCTTCGGCCTGAGATCATCACGACACTACTGCCTTAACGATTTCGGGCACCGGATCGGCTAATGGCATTTTTTGTTGCACGAAAGCGTTCATAAAAGGGTCTTGGACGGCACAAATGACTAAGTATTAGATTTTATTCACGTATGATTGCGTCATCACACATTCAGCCAATCGCAACGAGAGAATCTTGGGGTGCTAGCGGTAAATGGAATAGCCGACCACCGTTTTCTAGCACAGATATCAAATACCCGAGACGTCACAAGAAAGTTGTTTCGCACAATTATGCTTGATTATCTTAAAAAATTATAATGCTGTTATGCAAAAACAGCGTCTACAACTCGTTTATAATGTTGCTTTATTGCATTCGAACAGACGTGAAAACTCGCTTCTAGTTTCGCTCGTTTTCAAAACATGTATTCATCCAATAAAGCTTTACATTTTGAACTAATTGCATAAACTTATGTTCTGGCTATTTTTATGCAATCTATCATTGCTGACCCTTAAATAGAACTTGTGCCTATGCAGTACAGAGAACATTTTGTTGTTTTTTTGTCGCTTTTTAACTTCTAGGACATATAGCGACCACTGTGATTGTTTTACCACTGTGTTTGTGATTGGTAACTGTGGAGGGAACATAAAAAACAACAGAAACATCCATCCTCGAGGCAGGATTCGGAACCCCATTGAACCCCGCCCCATCAAACTGAGGTAGCTACGACTAGCAACCTCGATTATGTAGGCCGGCAGAGAAAGTATTGGAGTTCCGCGGGAAAACAAGGTGAAGTTTCGACAGAAATCACTTATTGCCGGGCCGCTGATAAAAAAATGGAAAAATCTTGTTCCTATGTACAGTAAATTGCATCCTCCAACACGTTATGTATTAAGAATCTATTTTGGGGGTCATTGATTTGAAAAAATCGATTGATGGCAAAACGTCCCTGTCCGTGTGTCCGTCTATCAGCGTCTGTCAAACGTCTATCTGTCCGTGGTCAACGCTAGCGCCTAATCCATTTAACTATTTTTCTCCGAAATTGATATTGCCAAATCGATCTGACTGATGTCGCAGCCCCTTGAATCTCAAAAAATGGTATTTTAATTTTGAGGGGTACTTTGTAAAAAGCCCTTGTAACATTTCGAAAGTTTAAAAAATGGGTCTAATTTTTTTTGTTAAATTTGGTTGTCAGATAACGTAAAGGACGTTAAGAGAATGGAGCGGGCATCATTTTCGTTGAAATTCCTGGGAATCTGTCTGTCTGTACGTTCATTCGTTGTCAAAGCTAACGCCTAAACCATTCTGAGGGTTTTCTCCAAAACTTAGATTCCTCAAACGATCTGAATGGCCCTTTGAGTATGAAGTGGATATTTCTTTTTTGGGGTGAACTTTATACAAGAAGCCTCAACAACATTGTCTAAATTTTAGGACAAATGGCTCCCATTTTTTGTTTAAACTCTGTCCTTGGATAGAGAATGCTTTAAAAATAAAGTCTCATTTTCGATAAAATTTCTGAATTTTCTAAACTGGTAAAAATTCGAAAATGTTTCGTCTTCCTATAACAACGATACTGAAGACAGAAAACTTTTCCTAAGTGAAATCCGTTGTTGAAACCCCGATATTAAAAAACGTCAGTACATTTATTGAAAAATACTAGTAGTTTTGGTGTAATTTTGTGTGAAATATAGGCAATTTTTAAATAATTATTGTCTCATAAACATCATCAATGTTTTTCTCGTACGTAGTAAACGGACGGTATAAAATTGGTATTGGTCCCATTTTCGGTGAACTATATCATCGAAAATTGTAAACAAATAGCCTAGCAACAAATAGCCTAGGATAATATTGATAACGTATCCTTTTTCTTAAACGAAAAGTGTTATAAAAATTAGATAGTTAAATAATGTATGTACAATTTTATAAAAAAGTGAGTTGTTTTCGCGTAATTTCTGCTTAAAATTAATGTAGTTTATAAAAAAAGTCATTTTCTAAAACAAACGGCACAAAAGTTTTTCTTTAAATTTTTTTCTTGAATGGGATAAATGCCGCTAAGAGAAGGTTTCTTTCCGTTTAACGTTCTGAATTTTTGAAAATTGAAAACCTCAGAAATACGAGAAAGTATGTGCTGATGCAGTAGGAGTAGTAAATAAAGTTTTAAAAATAAATAATAATCATGAATAACAATTTCCAAAATCCGCAAACAATAGCATTGACAATTAAATAATTGTAACGACTTAGCCGGCAACACGTAAATCTTTATGCGTTACGTGACTATTTACAGACTTTGCATCAGATCTGCACATCCGAACACATTTTTACTTTCTCGCTATGGAGTAGAGAGAAAGCTGTGTAATGCTACTTTACAGGCTCCTGGAAAAAAGTGGATAAATCCAGTTGCTAAATTTAGGGGGGCAATCTCTATTACGTGGTGTAGCTAGAATTCACTTTTTGTGGGTCCTTGATACACAAAAATCGAATCATGACAAAACGTCAGTTCGTCCGTCTGTGCACAACATTAACTAAACCGTTCAGCCGATTTTCTTCAAAATTGATATTACTCAATCGATCTGACTGATGTAGTCGCCCCTTGAATTTGAAACCAATATTTTAATTTATGGGGGTACTTTACATGAAGCCGTTGGGACATTTTCCAAATTAAAAAGAAAATGGTTTCATGGTTTTTTAATAAGTTTTGTTGTTGGGTAGTGTGGAGAACGTTTAAGAGAACGATGTAGGTCTCATAATTGTTGAAAACCCTGATCTTTCGAAAATCGGCCTCTTTCGATGGTCGGTATTGATTGATTCGGTCAGCAACTGGCTTGATTCCCAAACGCACTCCCAATTACCGTTGTTGCCGTGTGGTTGTTATGGCAGGCAACGGGTGTGTCTGCTCTAGTAGCTCGCACGCAGACACAACAGGGCTAATGGCATTAGGGGGCGCATCCAGGCCGGTGTCACCACAGGCGATGGGACAAACGCAAATAGCGCAAAGACCAACATGCGCGCCAGCTGGACTATTCACTTACATAACCGTACGTTTTGAAATTTTTCTTTTTCTAAATAACAGACCAACTGAAAATCACTTCATTGTTGAGAAATTTGAATTTCCACAATAATTATGGAGAGATGAGGGTTAAACAAACAAGTCAGTGTAACTTGGGTCTTATTGCAATAATTTTCTGATTCACATGTCAAGTTTAAACATTCATATTAAAGTGCACACACACAAACACACCAAAAGAAACGAAGTTACCAAAACAACGCATTAACATACCAAAACCAACTTTTTATTTTCTTTGCACATAAAATATTTAAATGAATCAACGTTTTAGGTCACGTGGGTGAAGATATTTTTTAATTTTATAGACAACATAAATCCTAGTATCTCCAATTAATAATCCTAATGCACCAAATGCAATTTACTTGTTTTATATCCTTCAAATGTATGTATGACTGACGGATATTCGTATTGTGGATAAAATTAGCAAAACACAGGGCTTTTGCAATAGGGAACATACACGGCTCTTGATAAATAGGAATCTTTGTCTTAAAATGGCAAATAATCTGAAGATTTGCATCAACACTCGAATCAAGTTGATGAAATAGAGAAGCGAGGCTCTGGCCATAAACTCTCAGCTCGGTTAAACTACCCTCAATGTCAATGTGCCTGCTGGCCAGGTCCGATTCCGTTCTTCTGTCGAAAAAACTCAACACGCTTGTACTACAGAGAGCAAATATTTTCACGATTTGGCGCCGTTCTGCGGGAAGGCCTTCGTGAGAGTCGATAATGAACAGCGTTGCTATTCTGAACCGAGATATAAATAGGCGCACGAAGCGCATTGGAGCACAAGGCGCCCTTGTACTGCACATTCTCTCATTGCGAAGTTTCAGCAGTGAGTTCTGGTAAGTGTTCAATCCGAAGTATAGTGGTAACAAAACTCTTTCTAATAATTATAATGGATAATGGACCAAAAAATAACTAATTTATGTTAGTAGATTAATTAGTTTAAAAGTACTGAGTAATTTATTAATTTGAATAAATACGTTCTATGTAGAATGGCAACACATGCCTATATTTTTGGCATTATTTAAAAGAAGGTAGAATATTTTAATAAATTAATTTAAATGAGTATTATTTATTTTAAAAAATCCTATTGCTAATTTTTTTGCTCTTTTGCATCACACTGCATGACAGGTTCTAAAGTGATCACTGTAAGGTAGAAACCACACCTGACTATTAAATAAAGTATCCATTATCCAATCTTAAAATTAGTGATAAATTCACCACAAACTAAAATAATTTTCATTAATGTCATCTTCCTTGCATGTGAAGCACTGTTCATAAAACAATTAACCGTCATCACCACAGAGTGCTGAATACGATGATGACCCCTAATCCTTGCCAAACACTACACAGATCCCTGTTCTCGCTTGCCTAAAAACAATCAGGATATATGATTGAATAAGCTATAGTCGGAGTCCGCATGATTTGCCGTCTTTCACAAAACTCCAGTAACGATTTTAATCCTTTCATAAAAGAGTGGTTGATTATTTTGTTCGTCAACTGCTATGGTCATTAGTAGCGTAAGTGTAGTGGATGATACTTTGCGCAAGGTGGTGATGTTCAACCCTCCCTCTCCCCACTGGATGCGAGATTTAGCCCCTGTATACACATAGGATGATTCGTTCATTCATTCCGAGTACGTTTATTGCTACGGTCATTTACCCCGATACCGTAGAGAATGTTTTATCCCTGGAGGTGGCGGCGATTCCTTCCCCGTTGGATGATGAGATCCGGCGCCGATCGATTGATTGTTAGTGATTCCGGGCACGTCAACTACTGAGGTCATTAGTCCCGTAAGTGTAATGCATGCTTTTTCATCGGAAGGTGACTGTGATCTTTCCCCACTGGATGGCGAAATCGGGCCCCGCTTTACCGTCGACTAGCGGGGTTTTCCCAAATCAGGTATCTCCAACCGCCCTAGCCGGGACAATTTCTAAGTTTCCGACCGGCCTACCGGCATGTGTGGTAGTGTAGTGCATGCCAGTGTAAGTGTGTGTGTAAGGGGAGAGGATAGGACAAGGAAGAGGACGAAAAGATCGCGCGCGGTCCGTAGCCCGTTTGTCCGTAGCCTACTCCGGCATTCGTCTTGTGTTGATTGGAGAAACCACGGAAAACTCTCGATCAGAGCAGCCGACCACTAGAATTCTCCTCCAGACAGCGACTGCATTCGACCTAGCTGAAAAGCTAGTGTCGAAACTCCTGCCGGCGCGGCGTCGAGACACGAACCTAGCACCTCCAGGTCAGAGGCACTGCTGTGACATCAGTTGATGTGCAAGTGTGTGTACAAGGGAAGAGGATAGGAGAAAAAAATGGAAATACGATCGCACGCGGTCCGTGGCTTGTTTCTTAGGGTACTGCTCAAGTAGAGGCCCTGCACGAGACGATTTTGTTCGAGCACCGCTGCAGTTCCCAGAAAATCCGCTAGATGTCAAGCCAGGATTTTGCACGCCAAGACACACCGAACGAAATTCGCTCCACTTTGAAAACCGAGCATTCTTACAAATACTGCTCCATTTTCTTTTCGTTTACCACCGCAACTACTCACTTGAAAGCCCTTACGTGAAAAACGCAACCCGGAGCAAGAAAATCGGATCCGTGCCACTAAAATTGAAACATGCCGTTACGCAGAAATGTGTGAAAATGTGTAGTACGCAATGTAAGTACAACGTACTATCTTCTCCTATTAACATTCCGTCACTCGCGCAGGAATTCGTAACATGAGTACTCGCACGTTGCGCTCCGTCCAACGCACCGAACGTGAAGTTTTCTTTTCGTATTAAAATCATTAATACATTTTTCTTATTTATCTGTACTTGTATTATAATTGAATGCGCGATGGAAAGAAACAATAAATAATTACAAACCATATTTGGAGCTTCTATTATATTTCTGTCACTCGCACGCCCATTCGGAGCACGAGTTGGACTACGTCAAACGTCCGCATTATTTAGTTTTCTACATCTTCTAATATTTACGTTTTTGCACAGTATTAAGAGAAACGCATAACACATTTGAAATATTAAACTCTCTCATATTACAGAAAAATATATCATTTTGATCAAGAAGTCAAGAAGACCATTGTATACGCCAGTACTCGCATGTTGCATTTTGTCAAACAGGCGCAACGATTTTACTTCAGGGTATGGCGACACAGTGCGTAACAGAGATAAAAATTGTATTCCTACCCTTTTCAGACACCGTTAGAGGAATAGAAGAATTGTTTTTATTTGTGGGAGGCTAAAATTCCTTTTTTTAATTAGAAAAGAAACTCCTGTTTGACTCTATCCAACGGCGCGAGTGACAGAGTGTTAAAGAGTGTTCAATGTAGTTGTTTTAGTTAATAAATTATTGTAAATTAACAGGATTACAAAATCAAGATTATTTTGATTCAACTTTTTTAAATTTTACTCCCAACTGAGTATTTGCAATCAGACTGATGTAATATTTAATTTCAATTTATCATTTCTTTGCCTTTAGGAGAAAATAGGAATTAATATAGATAAATTTGTGACATCTGTCAAGTAATGTCTCCAAAAGAGTGTTATTGGTCAGGTATCCAGTGACGTATCGCCACTCCGGAGAAATTTGTAAAACTCTCACTTTTAAATCTCGCGCCGATTTCTCTGGAGGCAGTGCCCGCGAACTCTAGTAAGCTTGTTACCTTGCCATGCCTGCTTTACTTTATAGACTGGGGATGGCCCGCGTATGTTATCATACAATCGGCCCAAGCTAGTAAAACATTCAACAATTCAATGTACTATCTAAAACCTACATATTTTATGGTAACAGGTTATCATTAGCCTTTTTTAGAACCTACTCTATGCACTTCTTCAAACCTCTATAACCTCAACATTTATTCGTGGACAAAAAAATTAACACGTTTTCATTACAACAAAACATAGTAATGCAAAATATATGTATACGTGTGTTGTTAATAAATATTGGTCACTGATCCTTAGTTTTTGAAGTACTATAAAAGACGCAAATTACAAGCTTTCTGTCCGTTTCGCCGTAGTTGTAGGGCCGCCGCCGCCGCCGCCGCCCCCACCCACCACCACCACCAACGCTGCCCTCGCCCCCCCCCAGCCGCCGCCGCCACCATCCACCACCACCACTGCCGCCGCCCCCGCCACCACACACTACCACCGCAACCCCGCCGCAGCCACCATCATCCACCACCGCCCCCGCCCCCGCCACCACCACCACCGCCGCCCTTGCCGCCACTCCGCGAGATCGTAAATTGCTCTGTAAAAAGAGCGAGTTGTACTCCCTCGCTCCTAAGGAGCATGCGAAGCCGACACAAAGGTATAAAGAGCAGCCGCGAAGACCCAAAGCACCACGGCTAACGTTGTGGAGGAACGTGACAGCTAGAAGGGGGTGCGGGGATCGCCGCTGTTCTCGGACAAAGGGAACAAGATACTCATTCCTCAATGGAGCAACTCAAGTTTCCGAGAGGATTAACGGTTTGGATCAAGAACTGAGGAGGATCCGAGCACGCACAGAAACAATGGAAGAACAAATGAACAGTGATACACAATGTAATCGAAAACCTACACCAAAATAATTATTTTTATTTATAAATAACGGCGGCTGAAATAAAATAAATTCTAAAATAACATTTTAGATAACTCTTTGAGGATATTCATAACGAATTTCAGAATATTTTAAATGAATAATAAATCCAAATTATTATTATTATTATTATTATTATTATTATTATTATTATTATTATTATTACTATTTATATTATTCATTAAACAAGTTTGAAAATACATAATAATGACAGATAAATGTATTCATTGATTAATCTCTTTGATATCCGGCTGCCACTGAGGAAAAAAACAGATGAGATGAAATGTCATCAAGAGAAATTTTACTTTTATTGTTTCGTACGGTGTACATGTTACGTATAAAGTCAGAAATGAGGTTAATTTGCATATTAGCCGGTCAATTCTTACATTTGGCGCGTGAATAGGATAAAACGGTATGAATGATCATTTCGGACATCGGCCAATTCGCAAAGTAGCCTCAAAGCGCTGAAAGATGATCGTTGGAGTGCGAGGCCTCTTGTGTGTTCGCAAAAAGTATTTTGGCTTAAAAATGCTTTGCATACTCTCAAGGTTATTTTGTGTAAAACGCGAAGACCGAAGACTAGAGCCAAGTAAGGTATAGATTGAGGTTATGTTTGGCTGTAGAGTGTAAATAGAAATTTACGGGTGACACAGTGGAACTCGAACTAGCTCTCACAAACCTTAGCAACTACTGCGCAGCGGTCTGATCTCTTTTATCACATATCTGGCATTTACCGTAACGTATTTCATCTATCGTGAACAATTCGTTTCGGCTAATGTGCACATTATAATGTCCGAAGAAAACTTCAACGGCTTTTCCCATTTCGGACATTATCCACCCATTCTGGCTAATGTGAAATTGAACCTGATAATTCGCGAATTGGAATCGTACTTTAACCGTAACATGAAGAGCGACAGCGAAATTTTTCAAGGCCGCCCCAACTGCTGTTTACTTCTCAGAGGCCGAGGCAGTAGAGCAGTGCGAGTGCAGGAGGCCATGAGGAGGTAATTGCGGTGGGCCGTGACTCCTCGGATAGGCCGAAGGGGGAAGGCTGGGTAGGAGTGGGGGACGAGCCAGGGAGGGGCGACTGTGGCACACGCGAGCAGGTTAAATCTGACGCTTCCCCACGCCCCCGCCCCCACCTCTCTGGCGCTTCCGTCGAGGATGAGCTTGCGCATGGGGCATGAGGCCGAATAAGGGATTTTTCCAGGACGAATATTTTAATGACACATAAATGGTTATTTATGAACCAAAGGCGTCATAAGGGTTCTAATGAAAAAAAGCCCTCGACAAAGGCTGGCGACAAAAAGCCCTGACACATGATTTTATTTTTTACCTAATTTTAATTATTCATATTTACTTAATTACCAATTAACTCGTTAACTTAACTCAATTTGACATTTCATATATCCCTCTCTTAGTTCCCTCCGAAAGTGAACATGTAGCAACATTAAACTGTTTTCACATTTCACATTCCCGTAACAACGATTCTCTCGATCCAGATAAGTTATGCATTGAATATTGAGCTCCGTATCGAAGGAAATTACAAGCAATTACGTATAAGAACAAAAATAAAAATATTTTCCTAAAGTCTCAAATGATTCTTGTTTCCTTGAATTGTGCTTGTAACAATAGTAAACGAAAACAATACTGGAGAATGTGAAATTTTCGAATTTTAGTTTTATTTTGAAAATGTAAAAGCCAAGGGAATGCGGGAGCAGTACCCTAACAAACGGGCCACGGAGCGCGCGCGATTATTTCTTCCTCTTCCTTGACCTAATCTGACTCCTCACTTACACACTTACACTTACATGCACTTCACTACCACGCCGGGCGACCAGTCGGAATCTTAGAGCTCGTTTCGGCTGGAGCGTTGTCCAACTGGTGGGAGATACCTGGTTGGGGAAAACCCCACTGGACAACATGTAGGACGGCGTCAGACCTTGCCATCCAGCATGGGAAGATCTGTGCCACCTACCGTGATAAAACATGCGCCACACTTACGGGAATAATGATCTCTGCCGTCGACGAGCCCGAAATGATTAATTTATATTATATATTTACTAGTGATGAAGTTGGAGATGGGTCTCTTTTCCCCTCACCAACAGGATACTGAGAACGAACAAGAATTGGTGAGAATTGTGATGTGGTGTTGTTGACGTTATTACCTGAGGCAATAAAGGAGGTCATCTCCGTCAACTTAGTATATTTATTGAGCGAGGCGGCTTTCGACGGCTTCGCCATCATCATCAGTCTACAATGTAAAGAAAAGAAAATATAAATAAAATACAAAAAAATTACAAAATAAGATAGCAAATTAAATATTAGTATGCAGACCAGTAGCAAATGACATTACAAAATAACCCCTTACATTTCACATTGTGTTATTTAATTTTCTATCTCATTTTGTATTTTATTTCTATTTTATTTATATTTACTTTTCTTTAGATTGTAGATTGATGATGACGCCAAAGCCGTTGAAAGACGGCTATCTCAATAAATATACTAAGTTGACGGAGATGACCTGTATTTTTTCAAAGACCGTCTACGCCAATTACACAATTCCTGTCCTACAGTTTTAGGGTCGTATTGATAAACCTCTCCCAGAGGCCTGCCAGGCCTGGCATGCTGCCAGTGTTCGGGTTTGCGATTCACGAACGGCCCCCAGCCAATTCCAGTCGCCCCTTGTCCTCCCAGCAATCCCCCAGATGGCAGGCCCCTATAAGCTCTGCTGGCAGAGCTTCATAAATACGACCCCTAGAGTCCCCGGCGTGCGGTGTCTTCTTTAACTCGCCGCCGCCCCGCGGGCGGGTGGGCGGCTGTCGCTCACCGCCCGCTGCGGCTGTCGCTGTCACTGCGGCTGCGGGGCGCGGGGCTGTTCCGCGTGGCCAAGTGCAGCCACCGACGCTCGCAAATTCCGCGTCGTTTGGAGCCGCTCGTCACAAGCGGCGCTGTCGCTTCCCACTGAGCTCCTACGATCCCTCCAATTACACGCAGCACCCTCAATCCGCCGGGCTGAGCTGGCAAGCATTCGTTTTCGCGTTTAAATGAAAAATGTTATAGCGGTTTCGGCAGATATGCAGAGAAATATACTTAGTTTAGTTTAGTTTAGTTAATGCCTTATTTTACGAGGCGATACTCGGGCCATCAGGCCCGCTCTACCGTCTAACCACGCAAATTTCGTTACGCGCTATACTATTTGCAGCCAACTAATTGCTGTATACGTACCGGGAGCGGTAGCTCAGTGAATCAACTGATGTCACTGCAGCGCCTCTGACCGGGATGTCATAGGTTCGAGTCCTGACAGCGGCAGAATTTTCAACACTAGCTTTTCAGCTAGGTCGAATTCAGTTGCTGTCTGGAGGAGAATTCTAACGGCCGGCTGCTCTGATCGGTAGTTTTCCGTGGTTTCCCCGATCAACACCAGGCAATGGGGCAGCAGTACACTAACATGCGGAGCGCGCGATTTTTCCTTCCTCATCCTTATCGTATCCTCTCCCCTTACACACATGCACTACACTGCCGGGAGACCGGTTGGTAGCTTAGAGCTTGTCCCGGCTGGGGCGGTGCCTCGCTGGTGGGAGAGTCCTGGTTAGGGGTAAACTCGCCTAGCCGACGGTAGGTCGACGCCGGACCTCGCCATCCAGCGCGGGGAAGTTCACCGCCATATCCCGACGAAAAAATGCACTACACTTACGGGACTAATGACCTAAGCTGTTGCCGCGCCCGGAATCACCAACCAACCAAACTGTACACGTCTGGTACACTGACAGCATGTACTGAACTCCGATTGCTGTACACTGGCAAGTTACACGCAAACAGTTATATAGTTTGATGTAGCATCGTAAACGTTTATTACGTATCTGAACAGTCGATTCACTTCTTCAGAAATCAGTTCAATCTACTGTTTCACTGTTTTCTTTCATTTTAGTGTTTCACACGCTCATTCCCACTATAAAGAGTGTTAAGAATTTTACTTTCTCGTATTCTACTTACAAAGTGTTTTTGTAATAGTAGAGTAGTACTAAGAAATTATTGTAATCCTGTGGCGAAAAACTTCGATTTTTCGACCGAAATCTTGTACTGTCGGTCCCTGAAAGCAAGAAGTTAATCTTGCTCCTATATGTAGAAAATTACTTCCTTTGGTTTACTCAGAATCACGATTTTTGTGAGTCGTTGTTACCGACCGTTTTGTGACTCTCCGGGTATGTGTGGTAGTGTAGTGCATGGTAGTATAAAGAGAGGATAGGCCAAGGAATGGGAAGGAAAGATCGCGCGCGGTTCGTGGCTCTTTTGTTAGGGAACTGCTCCGGCATTCGCCTGGTGTTGATTGGAGAAAACACTCAAAACTACCGATCAGAGCAGCCGGCCGCTAGAATTCTTCTCCAGGCAGCGACTCAATTCCATCTAGCTCATGAGCTAGTGTCGAAAATTCTGCTACTGTCGGGTCTCGAACCTATAACCTCCTGGTCAGAGGCACTACAGTGACTTCAGTTGATGCCCTGAACCACCTCGCCCGGTGTAAAACCGGTAGCGGTAGCTCAGTGCATCAACTGATGTCACTGCAGCGCCTCTAACCGGGAGGTCCTAGGTTCGAGTCCTGACGGCGGCAGGAATTTCGACACTAGCTTTTCAGCTAGGTCGAATTCAGTCGCTGTCTGGAGGAGAATTCGAGCGGCTGGCTGCTCTGATCGGTAGTTTTCCGTGGTTTCTCCGACCAACCCAAGGCGAATGCCGGAGCAGTACCCTACCAAACGGGCCACGGACCGCGCGCGATCTGTCCTTCCTCTTCCTTGTCCTATCCTCTCCCCTTACACACACACACTTACACTAACATGCACTACACTACCACATATTTCGGGAGACCGGTCGGGAGCTTAG
The DNA here is from genome assembly GCA_011170035.1 of Teleogryllus occipitalis. Classification (NCBI taxonomy): domain Eukaryota; kingdom Metazoa; phylum Arthropoda; class Insecta; order Orthoptera; family Gryllidae; genus Teleogryllus; species Teleogryllus occipitalis. The sequence continues at coordinate 52,618 of BLKR01004783.1, read as the reverse complement.
AGTCTGTTCCGGTTGGAGCGGTGCCCCGCTGGGGGGAGAGTCCAGGTTAGGGGGAAACCCCACTAGCCGACGGTAGGTCGGCGCCGGATCTCGCCATCCAGGGGGGGAAGATCGCCGCCATCTCCCGAAAAAAAGCATGCACTACACTAACGGGACTAATGACCGAAGTAGTTGACGCGCCCGGAAACACGAAAAAATCAATCAATCGCCCGGTGTAAAGGAAGTAACCGGAGCGAGTGGAGAAGAGGCAGTAACGCGGGACGGCGCCGAATGGCAGCGCCGGGCAAAGGCGGACCCGGGAGGCGAAACGACGCGAGTGAGGGACGCGGGTGGGAGGGGAGGCTGAAGGGCGGAGGCGATAGGCGTCCGCGGAGTGGAGAGGAGAGGCACACGCAAGCTCAGCAAAGCGGCCGATAAAGACGCGAGGCGCTCGGCGCTGTCGGCAGGCCCGCATCCGCCATACCCCTACCGACTCCTTAACGAACTTCCCAACTTGGGCCGGGCACGCTGCACTCGGCGCCGGAGGACGTCGTCGTGCGGCGCGGATTCACGAGGTATCGAAACGCGGCAAGATTTTTCGACAGCAGCTTCTCAGCTAGGTCGAATTCAGTCGCTGTGTGGAAGAGAATTCTAGTGGCCGGCTGCTCTGATCGGTAGTTTTTCGTGGTTTCTCCGATCAACACCAGGCGAATCCCGGAGAAGTAACCTAACAAACGGATGACGAACTGCACGCGATATTTCCTTCCTCTTCCTTGTCCTATCCTCACCCCCTTACACACACACACACACACACACTAACATGCACTACACTACCACACATGCCGGGAGACCGACTTAGTCGGGGACTTAGAACTTGTCCCGGCTTGGGCAGAGTCCCATTGGTGGGACATACCTGCTCGGGGAAAACCCTCTAGTCGATGGTAGGTCAGTGGCGGATCTCGCCAACCAATGGAGGAAGATCACCGCCATCTCCCGATGAAAAACGTGCACTCCATCTACGTGGCTAATGACCATAGTAGTTGACGCGCCCGGAATCACTAACAATCAATCGAAACGCGGCGACACGCGCGTGACGTCCTTCACAGCCCCTACCCCAGCAGTGCCGGCGTTAGACAGGGGCAGACCGAGGGATCGCCCAAGGCCCCGCAAGTCAAGGGCCCAGTCATGGGACCGATGGGAAAGAATAGTAAAAAGTTATAACTCGAATCTTCTCGAATAAATCTTTATAGATAGATAGATAGATAGATAGATAGATAGATAGATAGATAGATAGATAGATAGATAGATAGATAGATAGATAGATAGATAGATAGATAGATAGACAGAT
>BLKR01004783.1:0-51191 GCA_011170035.1 Teleogryllus occipitalis | reverse complement strand
AAATATATTTCCAAAAACGTTTTCTAGTTTAAATAATAATTTTTGGTATTTGTTGAAATAAAGTTACTATTACAGTTTCTTGATAGAACTTTAATATTTTTAATTTGCTAGAAGAGGGGGAGTTACATTCAGGCCTCTCTTCTGGCCTCCACTTTTTTCTTCTCACATAGAATTTTACTAACATATAAATAAATCATACTGCAAGAGGAAATGGAATAGTAACACATCTGACATAATTAATAATACACTTTATATTATGATAAAGGATATAATATGTCACGTGGCGTGGGAACATATATAGCTTCTTTCACAAATGTAAAATAATTCATCAAATTGCCAAGTTAAAAAGTTGAAATCAGCTGCTGAATTTTGTTGGAAAATGTTTTATTACGTAAGATTCGGAGCCCCTTACGCCCCGCGTTGTTGCAATTGAAAATGATCTGAGATCAAATTTCATTGAGAATTCCATGATTTTGCATTTCATCAACAAAACAAGGTTGTTAGGCAAAGATACTTACTTCACGCAGACCGTAGAACATCGCTTTGTATTGATTGATTTATTGGTGATTCCGGGCGCGTCAAGTGTTAAGGTCATTAGTCCCGCAAATGTGGGGTATGTTTTATTGCGGGAGATCTTCACCGTGGGTTGGCTAGATCCGCCACCTATCCACACGTCTGTTTGGGAGGGGGAGGGCAAGTATCTCCTACCAGGGGGGCATTACCCCAGAGGGGACAAGGCCTAAGCTCACGACTGGTCTCCCGGCATGTGTGGTAGCGTAATGCATATAAGGGAAAGTGAATATATATGTAAGTGATTGTTACGGATAGAACAAGGAAGAGTAAGGAAAGACCGTGCGCTGTTTGTGGTCCGTTTGTTAGGATACTGCTCCAGCATTCGCCTGGTGTTGATCGGAGAAACCACAGAAAACTACAGATCAGTGCAGCTGGCCGCTAGAATTCTCTTATAGACAGCGAATAAATTCAACATATCTAGTGTAGCTAGTGTTGTGTAGCTAGTAACCTATAACTAGTGCCGAGTATCCTGCCACTGACGGGACTGGAACCCTAAGACTTCCCGGTCTACGGTGACATCAATTGATGCTTTGAACCACCTAAGCCAGTAACATCGTGTTGAAAAGAAATTGCAGAAGAGATCTCAATCAAACCGGACGGAGCCGGCGCAGTTGTGATGCACAAAAATGAAAGCAGACACCATATTCAACTGACTCAAGTGGTGTGTACTGAATTGAAGTGGAAATGCATGGTTTCATTTTGTAAGTAAAGGCCTGAATTTGACATATTATGGCCTTAACACTTTTTGAATTCAACATATTTTTTCTGAAAAAGATGTTTTGAAATGATGTAATTATACAACAACACGATTACAGTTTGATCTCAATAAAATTCCAAAATTCATTACATGAAATATTTTGTGCAGTCGCGAAGCATTAATGGAAACTGATAGGCTTAGCTTATACAATATTTGATTACCTGTACTAGCTGAATGTGTTGTAACCGAAGCTTTAAACTGTTTCTAAAATATTTTAGATTTTAAAAATATTTTCGATATTTTCGTACTTTGAAAATTTTTACTATGCAAGTTCTAAATAAAAAGAAAATTTTAACACAGTTGTCTGGTTTTCACCCCAAGACGTATTACGGAAAAAATTATCTATTAAAAATTAAAATTAAATAATAAAAAAATTACAAAAAGAAATTAATCGCTGCTCTTCTTGTTGGATGTCATTTCAGGATACGGCCACTAATCATTCGTGAATACGATGTTGGAGAACCTAATCCGAACGCTCCCAGAAGATTTGTTTTCAAGAAGACTTTATTTACGTGTAGTATAGGCCGGCTTATTTTAAAAAAAAATGTATATTATCAAACTCCTATTCTAGAACATACCCTTCCATTCTTATAAATTTGATGTAGAATAAAATTTCGTGGATGTAGCTAGCTTACAAAATGGGTTTATCCCTTTAGCATTATAGTAAATGTCATTCAAAACAAAATTATCCTATGGGGTGTGTTGTACGCGAGAAGCACATAAGATGATCTGAAATATTAAACTAGATCTTTTTAATTTAAAAGATATTGACAAAATTATGTTTTTTTAAAATGGAACCCTATATGAAGAATCCTTAAAGACTTTAATATAAATCGTGAATATACGTTTATGGGGTTTGGCCAGTGGAGGCAATAAATCCATTCCATGATTATCTGACAACGTTTCAGAAAATATATTTCCTTGAATATATTTCTATTACTTGAAGTGAGGTGACCCACTTTCAAGAACTGTGGTTCCCGTTCTTTATTGTTCTTCTATTGGTTGCAAGACCTCTCACTTTTCTTATGTATTTTAATATTACGGGCAATTTTTATTACATCATTGCAGATGAAACTACAAATCCTTAAAATGATTTGTTATGAAGTTTCTCCAAACGCCAGAACTTTTCGAAAACTACCTTAAAAACTACCTTAAAAGGGTGCTTTTTCAGAAACACGTCAATGCAATGGCGGCTGGTGCCTCGACAAAGTGGGGGTTGCTGCTCCATGAAATATGGAACATGTAATTTTCAAAATTCAGAACACTACTATATAATAAAACGTTAGCAATTCATGTCAATTAATTAAAACTAAATTTTATAAAAATCTATATTCAAACATTACTTACATAATTTTATGCGTAGTGTCCGTGTTAGACATTTGCCGGTTCATACAAAATACAATACATTCATACAATTCATACAAAACAAAAACGAACTAAGTTTCGAAAATACGATAATCGCACTCTAGCTCTTTGCATCAAGCACTATTGCTTGGACGCATTTTACGCTAGTTCACTTTATAATCGTAGTTGCTATTGCTGCTTCTACCAGCAACGAAATAAAAGTATTTTATTTCGAAAAATTCTCGACAGCCCCAACGATTTGTCGATCTTCTTGACGTGATGTCGACCTGTGTGATGCCGTCCATGCCATACTTGGTTTTTCATTTTTTTGCTCCTTCCAACAGCTTTTTTGATGGAATTTTAGCGTATAACCGAGGCAGCACCTTTAGCATTCACCAACAACTGTCTTAGCGGCGTCTTTCTGACATACAGGGTCCATTATGAAAGTAATGCGCATGATTTTATTGTGACTCAACGATCCATGGCAGCGCGATAAAACCGGTCGGGAAATGTGGTGTGGGGCCTACCCTTTCAACGCAGCCGGCCGCACTTTTGCTCCATGCAGCATGAGCGGATAGGCGTGCCTCCGCATGAAGTGTTTTTTTCGACTTTGGAACACGGCGCGATGGAGTGTTCGCTTGGATAGCAATTCGCCATTATGTTTTGCGTAAAGCTTGGAAAGTCTACTACTGAAACATTCCAGATGCTTCAAGAGGCCTTCTAGGACAATCGCATTTCAAGGTCACAGTCCGGAAGCTGGCATAAGACGTTCAAGGAGGGCCGAGAGGTCGCCGACGATCCTCGTTCTGGACGCCCAACAACGGCCAGAACCGACGAGACGGGGATCGTGTGTACGAAGTTTTGCGTTTCGACTGTCGATGGAGCATCCAGCAAATTGCTGACTCTCTACACATGTCTACATTTGCGGTACTTGGGGTAGTGACTAAGGATCATAATTGCGCAATCTGCGAGGATCTGCCCAAGGTTTGCACGAAGTTTGTACCGAAAGTGTGACTTTTTTTGTTTCCCCGACTGAAGAGATAGCTGAATGGAAAACATTGAGTGACTGTGGAAAACATCCAAAACATGTTACAACGTTCCTGAGAGACATTCCCGTCCAGGACATTCAGAGTTCCTTCCAGGCGTGGCAGATACGTCTGCGCAAGTGTACTAATGCAGGGGGAGAGTATTTTGGAGAATTTTAAGCATTTGTACAGGTCCGATCAATAAATCTATTTTTCCCAGAAAATGCGCATTACTTTTATAACGCAGTTCTCGCCTGGACGCCGTGGTGTGCGGATCGTGTCCGCCGCTCCGTAGCCTTACCTTGCTCGACAGTGAACGCGCCAAGATAAGGAGAGGCCAAGCGATAACAACTTGTGTTTCGTGTTGAACATTTAAATTGTGCACAGGAACAGTGTTATTATCTATAACAATTCAGCAAAGACAACAAATTTTGTGATCCATTCAATATTGCAGTGTATTAGAGGCACGGCAACATGTAGTGAGAACGTCGTAGCTGCCAATACCCACCCGGTCAGCTACATCTCTCAACACAATGTCAACAGAAGAATCAACAAGCAGCGGCAGCCACAGCATGGATCAAGATTCATCTTTTCCCGTGGACCTGACCCAGAATTCATGGCAAACGTACAAACCAGCTCGACCAAAACGACCGAACTCAGACGACCTCGACCCGGAAGAAAATAGAAGGGTAAGGCAAAAGACAGCGTCTAGCGATAATAATGTTAATATTATTACTGTGCCCACGCACAATAAGTTTAGTGTACTCAGTGCAGAAGATACAGTAGAAAATACTGAGGAAACTTCCTCGAAAACCACAGTACCGCCTATATTTGTTCCAAATGTTAATAATGTCCCGGCCATGGTAAAGTTCATAGAAGAAGCTTTAAGAACTGAAGATTTCGAGATAAAATCTCTGTCAAATGACAAAATCAAAATAGCACCAAAAACTCCAGATGCTTACAGAGCAGTAGTAAAGCATTTATCAAGCCACAAACACGTTTACTATACGTATCAATTGAAACAAGAACGTGCGTATAGAGTTGTTTTACGTCATATACATCATACTGTAGACGTTAAAGATATCAAAGCTGCGCTTTTGGAAGAGGGGCATAAAGTAAGAAATATAATAAATGTCCGCCATAGGGTAACGAAGTTACCTCTTCCTTTGTTCTTCATAGACCTTGAACCCAATTCTAATAACAAAGAAATATTTAAAATTAACCGACTGCTAAATTGTGTTGTTGCATTTGAACCACCGCGTATGAAGCGACGAGACATAGTTCAATGTAAAAATTGCCAAAGATACGAACATACCAGAACCTACTGTGCGTACCCATTTCGGTGTGTTAAGTGTGGAAGAGAACACGCTCCAGACAAATGTGAAAAAGAAAGGCAAAGTGAAGCAACATGTGCTCTGTGTGAAGGCAATCATCCTGCAAACTATAAAGGTTGTAAAGTGTACCAGGAAATACTAAAAAAGAAAGGCTATTATAAACTTAATAAACAAAGAAGTAATTTTCAAAAAGAGATGACAATGAAGGCACAAAATAACGATAGTGAAAATATTTATCATGAAGTAAACAAAAGACGTTCACAAGCTAACGAAAGAACGTGGGCCGATATTGCTCGGTCAAAGCGCACAGAACCTCAATATCCTGATGAGAACCACTCTATTCTGAGCATTATCCAGCACTCATTTGAAAGATTTGAAAATGTTCTGCTACAACAAAGCCAGCAAATAAATGCTCTCCTAAATCTAGTATCAACATTAGTGACTAAATTATCCAATGTGTAATTTGTTTCGAATTGCAGCATGGAATGCCAACGGCTTGGCGCAACATCGCCAAGAACTCGAAATATTTCTTTCGCAGAACAAAATTGACATCATACTAATATCAGAAACACATTTTACAGTCAAGAATTACTTCAAATTAAAAAACTATATAATATATGATACCAAACACCCTGACGGTCATGCACACGGAGGCACTGCTATCCTCGTTAGAAAAAATATAAAACATCATGAAGAAAAAGAGTTTCAAGACATCGATCTGCAAGCTACTACTATAACAATCACTGACTGGCGTGGACCTCTTACAGTAAGTGCTCTCTATTGTCCACCAAGATTCAATATTAATAAAGCACGCTTTGAAACCTACTTTAACAACTTAGGCTCGAGATTTATAGCAGGAGGAGACTTTAATGCAAAGCATACACAGTGGGGATCAAGGCTCATCACTACAAGAGGACGAGAACTTCAGAAAGCAGTAACATCACTTCAGCTTGAAACCATCTCTACCGGAGAACCAACGTATTGGCCTACAGATCCAAACAAAATTCCAGACTTACTAGATTTTTTCGTCGCCAAAGGTATATCATCTGGTTACTACTCCATAGAAGCATCCCATGAACTATCATCTGACCATACTCCTGTTATTGTCACTATTAGTAATACAATATTACTACGACCCGCTCCCGTCATACTTGTAAATAGAAATACCAATTGGAACGTGTACCGAAACTGGATCTCCCACAACGCCCAAATTCGAATGCCATTAAAATCTGCTGATGACATTGATGAAGCAACTGAGTATGTCACGCAAAGCATACAAACTGCAGCATGGCATGCAACATCTCAACGAACTTCCGTTAAAAATTGCACAATGTGGCCTGCGGAAGTCATCAACAAAGTCAATGAGAAAAGAAGGTTAAGAAGAATATGGCAAACTTCAAGACTACCAGGAGATAAAACCAACTATAATAGAGCCACTAGACAACTCAGCAAGCTACTAAAGAACTTCAGAAATAACAAGTTTCAAAATTACATCTCCAGCCTTTCCCCGACAGAAGCTACAGATTACTCCCTATTTAAAGCCACAAAATACTTAAAGCACCCAATCAAACCTGAACCCCCAATTCGAGACAAAAATAGTAAATGGGCCAGAAGTGCTACAGAAAAAATTCAAGTATTCACACACCATTTCGCTAACGTTTTTCAGAGCTTCCCGCCTACGAATATGAGAGATGAAGAGGAAATCGAAGAATATCTAGATTCACCAGCACAAATGGCCCTTCCTATAAAGTTTATTACAACTAAAGAATTATGTAAAGTAATACAGAAGGACCTGCCTTGCAGAAAAGCACCGGGCTATGACCTCATCACTGCACAGTTGATAAAAGAACTACCACGCAAAGGGATTGCACTAATCACAGCACTCTTCAATGGGATAATTCGCACTGGACATTACCCCGCCCAATGGAAGGTTGCCCAAATTCTGCTATTCCTTAAACCAGGCAAATCCCCACACGAAGCGTCATCATATCGTCCTATAAGTCTACTTCCAGTTTTATCTAAGATATTTGAGAAACTTCTCCTAGCAAGACTGCGACCTCACATCCGTAACATCGTTCCCGACCATCAGTTTGGATTTCGCCAGCAGCACTCCACCATCGAACAAATAAACAGGATCACATCATATATAGAGAACAACTTCCAAAACAAGCAATACTGTTCTGCTGCCTTTCTTGATGTCACGCAAGCCTTCGATAAGGTATGGCATAAGGGTCTCCTGTACAAATTAAAACTCTATCTACCACATTCCTTCCTGGATATTTTCAAATCTTATCTTACGGATCGACAGTTCCAAATCAAATATCAAAACGAACTCTCAGACCTTTATCCTATTCAATCTGGGGTACCACAAGGTAGCGTACTTGGTCCAGTGCTTTACCTGTTATATACAGCAGATATTCCTGAAACAGAAAACACAGTAATTGCGACATTTGCTGATGATACAGCCATTTTAGCTTCAGACCCTGATCCTAGAAGAGCATCGGACAACCTGCAAGACCATCTCATCGCACTCGAAGAATGGTTTAAGAAGTGGAGAATAAAAGTAAATGAGAACAAGTCAGCTCACATTACATTTACTCTCAGGAAAGAAACGTGCGCGCCAGTAGAAATCAACAGAAAAACAATACCGCAAACCGATTGCGTAAAATATCTAGGTCTTCACTTGGATAGACGTCTCACCTGGAAAAAGCATATACAAGCCAAGAAACAACAGCTCCAACTGCAAACAAGGAAACTCTACTGGCTTATTGGCTACAGATCCAAGCTGTCCCTGGAAAATAAATTGCTAATTTATAAAACCATCTTAGTTCCTGTATGGACATATGGAATCCAAATCTGGGGCACAGCCAGCAGAACAAACATATCAATTCTTCAAAGATTCCAGTCAAAAATTTTAAGAGTCATCTCATCAGCACCTTGGTACATGTCTAATGCAGCACTCCATCGAGACCTCAGTATTCAAACAATTCAAGAGAAGATACAAGAAATTAGCCTAAACTACAATAAACGCCTGGAAACCCATCCAAATCATCTAGCCCTAAACCTTTTAGACAATAGCCAAGAAATATCTCGCCTCAATAGAACCTCCCCTTTGCAACTTCCTTACCGCTTTAGTATTTGACATTGACATACCCAACACAAAAATTATTCTCCGTTTTGTGTTATTATTATTCTAATGTTTTCTTTTTCTCTTTTCTGTTATAGTCCTTATGTATTGATCCTGGAAAGCACCAATGGGGGACTTTTCTGTAAATTATTGTTTCTTTGATAATTGTATTTTATTGTGATTTATCATATTTACTTATTATTTCGAAATGAAATAGATTGTAAATTTTCATTGTGTAAATAAAAAAAAACTTTTATAACGGACCCTTCTCATTGCTATGGTTTGTCGTAAATTTGAAAGGAAAACAAATCCAAGTGTTTACCGTATTTTTGGGAGTATTGATCTTCCGTAAACTCGGGGTTCACGCAATACCACAGGAGTTGCAATTCCAAGCCCCCAGTCCTCAGAAAGAACTCGACTGAGGAGGGCGATTGGCGCAGTGATTGGCCCTTAGGACGGGAGAAGGGCGGCGGAGGAAACCCGCCGGTACGCGCAAGGCATTCCAGAGCGCGCCACCGACGTCGCAAGAAATTTGCCCACGAGCACAAGAAGAATCTTAATGAGGTGGCCTCTGCGACGCCACAATTACACTCACTCAGCGGACGCACAAACAGGAGGCACCTCGCTGTAATCTCCTCCGGGAGACGCTGGGTGAACGTTAACACTTACACACCACTGCCATTCCGGAGAGCACTAGGGTGCAACGGTGGCCCCCAAAACCAATTGCAATGTAATTGAAAGAATATGTTGTAGAATTAAAAACTAATATAGATTTAAGAACAAAACGTGACAATAATATTATGCAAGTTAGTGTTAAAATATATTTAATTTTTGAGCTTCGGGAAATACATTTTGATAATTTTCCGTATTGCACTCGAGGACACAAATGGACACGTTCTTTTTGTAAAGAACTAGTGCAGCATTCGAGATGATGATCTGAATGCATAATAATTATCCGCATCAAAAAATATTAAAATAAGATTGCAATTTGCATTTAAAGGCAGGCTTCTCGGAAAGATATCCCGAGTTTCAGCAAAGCGATGACACCTGACGACTGTTTCTAATCGTTTTGTTACATCTGTTAGGCGTTGGAAGACACTCAGGTTTAGGTCTTTAGACGGTGCCCTTTCTCTATTAGACGAAGGAAAGATCGCACTCAGATCGTGGTCCGTTTGTTTGGATTTTTTCACGGCATTAGCCTGACATTTATGGGCGAAAACACGGAAAATCACTCCTCAGAACAGCCAGTCACTAGAATTCTCCTCCAGACAGTAGCTGAACTTGGCCTAGCTATGTATCGAAAATCCGCCCCCTTCGGGACACAACCCTACGATCTCCCGGTCAGAGTCGTAGCAGTCAGCGGCAATGCTGACTCTGAGCTAAGCCCAGTCTTTGTCTTTAGGGGATAAAATACGGAAAACAACCGATCAGAGTTGTCACGAGAATTCTCCTCCAGAAAGCGGCTGAATTCGACCCAGCTCAATAGTAATAGTCGAAAATCCCACACCGTCAGGAGTTGAATAATGGGTTCTCTTGTCCTACGTCGGAGACAAAGGTAATGCTGGAAGGCCTTTCTCCGTCGGCGTTTTTAACATGGGGCTCCAAAGCTTCCGAGTGAATTCCAATGGACTTGATCGCTGAACACTGGAGTACAACCCATTTTCGTGCATCGTTGATCGTGACTGACGATCATTCAGAAACTAAAGACGTTCCGCGTAAATTCATCGTAAGACTTTTTTCCATCGCCAAATTCTGGTGATTCAGTTATCTTTACGAAAGATTTATAAATTCTGTAGGAGAAATTCTAAGCGCACGACGGGAGTCATTATTTAAGGAAATACAAAAGAATTGAAATATAAGTTACACTTTAAATGATTGCTTATTTACCAAGTTCACGCTTTCAATACCAAATATGCGTAAAATAACTCGTAAAATATGATTCTTCCACAATAACATGTCATACACAATGAAACTTAGATTTTTTGTCCAAATCTATAATTATTCCATATTACACATGCTAATTTTGCCCAAGTATGTCATTTTTTCTTCCTTTCAAAATAAAAATGGTTCTCCTTCACGCTACACTGCTTTATTCATGGTCAGGAGTATCTTCAGTAGCTCGTTACACTTGCAAACCTCTTACGCTTTTTGCGAACTCCTTCACTACGTGTAAGTAACCTCCCCATCCTCCTCTTCCAGAAGCGGCGGCCGTCACTAGCAGCGTCATCGCCCCCCCCCCCCCACGCACTGCGTGTGGGGGGAGGAGGAGGGGCCGAGATGGGGCTAAGCACATTAAGGGCACGCTCCGCCGCACCCCCTCCCCTGAACACACCCGGCACTTAACCCCCCCCCCGCCCCTCATTTGCACTTGAAGCGCCGGCTCAGCCGAGCAGGAGCGAAAAAATGACGTTTGCTCATAGATGCTGCGAACTGCTTCTTGAGAAGTCATCTTCGAGTAATGACATGCGAATGACCTTCTAAGAGTTACAAATATGAAAAATATTATAATGATTTAGATACATCGAACGTATTAATTTTTTTAAATATGAAAATAAATGCAAGCTCAGCATTACAATTACATTCTATATTAATAATAATGATATCTGAAGAACTCGTTATTTGAGCCTGTTCAGAAGTCAAACTGCCCGGTTTGCATTAAATGTGGATCAACTTTCCCAGGCAGTTCCGAGTGTAACCCTCAGTGTGTAAGAACATGGTATAAAATAAGCTATTCACTGCTGCTTCTCAAGTTAGAATTTGTAAAATCTTAGATAAAAAAACAGTATGTTTTCCTAAACATCCCGACTTTTGATCATTTCATTGAAGAGAACATGTTTTTTTTGTATTGCAATTACGAAACCACAATAACAAAATATGCAATTGCTAACAAACAATATTGTATCAACCTTCTAATGCAGGTTACAAAGAGAACTTGAAACATTACGGCATGATATTTCATAAAGCTGCTAAGACTTGGTTCTTGCAATTATTAAAGAACACTTAAAATCAGGAAAGCAAAAATCCTTTAACCTAGGTATTACATTCCTTCGAGTTCGTTAAGTTAATCGTGAATTGTTTGTAAATTACTTAAATGACTCAATATAAAATTATTGGCTCTTCAAGTTCAAAGAAAATGATCTCCAAAAGTAAAAGAATATATAAGATTATCTAAAATCAAAAAAAACTCGCTCATTTGATTGAATTTATGTTTACAATCGTAATAAAATTGTTAGATGCTATGACTTTTTTTTTAATTTATAAGAACACAAATAGAAGGAATGTAGGCTGTTTCTACAGAAACATAACGGAAAAATCCTTTTCCTAAGAAGGAATGAATAGATTTACAATAAAGAATGGCTTACTAGAGGTATTACATGCTCACGTTCTTTTAAGTCCTATAATAAGTACCTCCACTTCTTTATTAACATTAGTTGAATTCAGAATAAACTAGAGTATCCGTGCAAGAGCTCTCTCGTGTTAGACCGCACTCTCTTGCCTAACCTTCCATTTCCATATTAAGAGGGAAAGTTGTTAACGAAACGTGTTTATTTGTTTAAAAAAAAGAATATAGGTAACTTCCAATGCATTTACAGAGTATCAAATAAAAACAATGCAATTGAAATTTGAAAACAAATTTAATAAAGGTTTATGCAGTATAATAGACATATGTTCCTGAGACAATTAACAACGCTTCCTTAATAATGTTTGAAGTAACACAATTCGTTGACAGTTTGATTTTTGCTTTACTTTATAGTCACAAAACTATTAGAAAAGCTTTTTACTCTTGAGAAAGCTAGGTTAAGTATTTACGGGCAAGTTCAACTCTACCCTATGGAATGTTTGAAACTGAAATTGCTATCCACAGTAACAAAATCTACCAGAGACGATGGCTCCCATATATTAGAAACTATTTTGCAAATAAAAATGAGCTTTAGATTTCGTATAATAATCCTGCCCTCGAAATAACCAACCCCTGCACACTCTTCTCGGATCGAACGAAATGAGGGCTCAAAAACATGTGCGTGGATAAGAATTTAAAAAATGCAAAATGCTATGTCACGATTCAGCTCTAAAGGCAGAAAGGAAAAAATAATGTACAGAGATACAAAGTTAAAACCCTACATCTTTAGTTCAAATTTTTTTATTTTTTAGGTTGTTTTGGAATTACCTAGGCATTAGCAAACTGTAATTGATATCACTTTACTTTCATTCTATTATTTTAAAAGTTTTTAAAATATCTTTCATTTTGTGATTGCAGAAAAACAAGATCGTTTACGTACAAAAGAAGCTCAGAAACCATAGCATGCTGTCATTTCCTTACAAAAGGGCGTATAACCTTAATATTAATTTCGCATATTTCTTAAAAATATATGAATTCTACACTGGAATATTTCGATTTCTTAGTTTTATTTTTACAAATTTTAATAGGGGCTTGAATTCATATTGTATCCTACAAAGGTTTAAGGCATGAAAATGTTTCAAAACTCAATTTCTCAAAACAATGAGTCTCGTCCTAGGTCTTTTTTACAGAGTACTTCGTATTGCGTAATTGTTCGTTTATTTACACAGAATAGTGTATTGTACTACATATTACTGTTGAAAACTTATTTCACTATTGAAAGAAAACGACATGCACATCACACGAGTAAATTCATTCGTAGTAATTACATTCGATAATGTTTTGCTGGAATTTGTTGAAATTAAAACGAGTATTTATTCGGCTATGGTCTCTCTCGACTCATAAATAAAATAGTCAATACTACATATTTGAATCTAGATCTGGCAGTCAATCTCGCATTTATTTTCAAACAATTTCCACAAGAACATCTCAACGCGTTCTTCGTTTCGTAGTTTAGAAACCTGGACCACTTCTGCTCCATGTATCTGCCTTAATCTCCAGTTCATTTCCAAACGAGAGCCCAGTTTGATTCATAAAAGCTCCACCGCGGGAAAATATCACCCCAAAAGATACCCTAAATTGCACGTGTACATCGGGGTAACATTATGCGCGGCGTAGACGAGGCCTCTACCTTAATGGGGCGTGGTAAGTTACACGCGAGGGCGTTTCCTTTTAAAAGCAAATTAACCGAGGTCTTAAGGGAGCGGCGGGCTCTGGAAGAGGGCACAGAGGTCGCCCGTTACTTTGATTTACATGGAAGTAGAGCTCTGAGGGGATACATCTGGGATCCTTTGCGGGATCATTTCCCTAGCTTTCCCTCGTTATTGGAGGAGATTCATACATCGATCCGGTGTGTAAATGCCATAATATTTTAGGTTTGAATTCAGTAGAAGCCGAAAGCTCTAACAACATAGCGGCACATTGTCTCGCTTATTAAAAGAAACTAATGGAATTCCCCCAGCTCCTTTCGACTGTTCTTGCCCAGTGGAGCCTCCCTTACCAGCCTTCCCGTTCCAAGCTCAATATGATCACTAGGGAGCGGATTTCTATGATATTGCATATTTATAACCGTTGCTTCAGGGCAAAACTAAGAGATAATTCTTGAGATTTGGTTCGAATTGAATGCTATGTATTTTAATATGTTAGTGCGTATTTGCCCCATTTTTCCTGTTGATACATATTCGTGTACCTATAGGAGTATATGTCACATATTTGGTTAAAATAGTGAATTATCTATAAAATGTTTCATGTTTTAATATAATCTGTTTATTATGAGCATTCATTGACTAGAAATATCTTGTCAGGGTTTGAGTTTTTTCTATAGATGATAAAATACTTGTGCAAATGTAGGATAATTCTTGATATCATATTTGTTAAACTACACAGAAAAATGAAACAATACATTCAATGTACTTCACTAAGGTGCATATTTACTTCAATTATTTCAACCGCAAAGTAAACTAGGTTGTAATATGTTTGCACAAAAGTATATCCTTTCATTTCAAGCATGCTTCTACTGAACTTTATCAAGAAAGGTTTGTACAGTAAATGAAATATTGTTAATTTTAATTGCATGTTAAAGTGCATATTTTAGAAATTTTAGATCATACTACATATTTTGAAGAGCATAATTCAAGATTTTTAAGGGCATAAAAATCCTCTCCGTAATAATCAGCGTTGAAAATTATAGAAATGCTCGAAGGTCGTTGCCTCAAAAACGCCTCCAATATTTTCTTGAATATTTTTATACATATAGAGGTAAATACATAAACGCCTTTTCTATGTATTATTTTAATAATTCAAAAATTACATAAATGTGATTTTTTTGAAATATCTTTCGTTAATATTAACATTAGAGGAGTTTTTCATTACATATCAATGCATTTGTAAGTTAATGTGCTTTAAATATTTTTTGATGAAGTTTCTCGAAAACTACAAAAGTTCTTTGATAATGAGATCAAAATTGTGCATTTTCAAAAACCCAAAAACATTTTCTCAAAAGCGGCTACAGAATTTTCTAAAAACGAAAAGTTGCTTACAAGATTAGGTTTTACTCTTGTACAATATTCTTTAACTAGTATTTCAATTCTACCATTACGGAACCGAAAAAAATGGTAAAATGTGAATAAAATAGTACATTATGAAACGATGATGTAACGAAGGGTTAATACCCTTCGTTACATCATATGAGTGTGATATTACGATACGAGCGAGGTACGAGAGAGTATTGTAAACTTTACACGAGTGTATTAATTCCCATTACATCGAGTTTCATACGGTACTTTTTCTACAACTTTTGAATGTTAAACTTTTCATTGAATCGTTTTATGGCAGTTGACATGCAGGATTCAGCACAGGCCACTTAGCGGACACCTACCCTCGCATACTGCCGCAGGTGGCTGTGGTTTCCAGTCCGCCTGCGAGGAAGTGCTGTGCTAGTCAATTTGGATCAAAGTTAAATTACAATCCATTTTATTTTAAATAATACTCCACAAAAAATTCTAATAAATAAAAGAAATTAAAACTTACAAGCATAATATAATATCAGATGCAGTTCACTTTAATGTACACAATCAACGAACGAAACATTTACTAGAAAGATTCTCTTAAGTAGGTGTCAATACTTGGTTTGTAAACTTCTCTGTAATTGGTCAAGAACCTGTATCATAATGAAATCTGAATCGTAATGAGTATAATTATGCAACTGGTTGCATCCATCAAAAAACAGCATTATACAATGGGAGTAGAAAAATGTATTTTATGCGCCACTAGATGGAGCAATACCGAAAAGCTGCTACCCCAGTCTAAAGATATTAGGCAACTAACTAGTACAAGAAATCTGCATTATTATGAGGCACCACTAGTTCTATACATTGTTCAGTTCAAAACCTAATCTTCAGAATTTTCTGCAAAAATAGCTTTGTTCCTTTTTCTCTCTTCATTGCTATGAAACTACACTATCATAACACCCAGAACTTTCAAAACGTATTTTTAGTCTCTTAGTATACAATAACTGAATGAATCAAATACTATTGCAATGCCCTAGTCACAAACTTGATAATCTACTTTCCTGCAAGTATCTAAAAATCAGAACAGATAATGCTTTGTTATACGCAGAACAGTTTTTCGCAAACAGTTTCAAACACGGAACTTTCTGCACGCGGACTCAGCACGCGTTTTCCTGCTTGGTATTCTGCATTTAACGTGTTTGCGTAATTTCGTTATCATTGCAAATGAGCACATATTTGTATAATTTTTGCAGTAAATCAAACCGCGTCAATTCTGTGCCTCATAGTTAAAATTTATTTTCGATGAGCACGCAAAATACGATGTGGCTACGCAGAGAAAATCCGATAATTCCTATCATTTACAACGATTCATTTACAATGAATCACTTGATTAGGAATCAAATTTGGTTTGAATATTTCAATTAAATTACCAATTTATAACGTTAATTTGAAAATTAATTTAGAAAAATGCTCCATTGAGTGCATATACAATGAATATCAAAGTAATATGTGGATTAAAGATGCGTAAGTGGAACACTGAAAAGTTTCTTATGATATACAAATATATTCTGTCTGTATAATTGTTCAATGTAATAAGACAAATGGATAATTGAACATCAAAATGAAATACTAAGAGTACGAAAAATCTTATTGACATGGAAATGGAATAATCGAGCAGATGAGAAGATGAGATTATTATTTGTCTTGTGCACAAATATACTACATATCAAAGAAGGACTTTTCTAAAAAATAATAAAAAATTATAAGAAAAACCTAAGTATTAGCACGGAATCGTAAAAGAATTGTTCAGAATTATAAAACCAATCTTTATTGTCAAAAAGTTATATCCAGAAAACGGAAGATTTATGCTGGACAGTAATGACGAAGAGGAATTATTTCTTTAACACTAGAATTTTGCAAAATCTTTATGTTAGTCACGCCGCATCTCCATCGTCTAAAACCTCATTTTTCGTTGTTTTTTTTGCTCCGCGTTACATACTCAATCTTTGAATTTTTCTTTAAAAATAACCGAAGTTATTCAGTGACACCAGAGACGATGGACTTTTAAAATGTTTCATCCTTCATTTGCAACTTCCGAAAGAAACTCTTTTTATATCCGCGTCTTCTCTGTTCCATATTTTACCGTTTCATAAGTGCGAACTCGCCATTTTTATACGAGCCCCGGAGCACCCTGCCTGTGCTATAAATAATACTAATGTGGCTGTTTTATTGTTGGATTTTTCCACTCCTTTGGAAGTTTCTTTTGGATTCCCGATGTGCCGGAGGGTACATTCGCCCGTTAGAGAGGTTCAGGCCTGCTCTTTTTTCAGAGAATTCCTTCCTTCACATTCACTATCTTCGTCATTTCTCGGAAGACTCCATCATTTCGACTTCTCTTCAACCTTTCTTTTCCAGGAATTCGCGCTGCTCTTTTCCAGAAAGGGTAATTGCTGTCAGCGCACCTCATGTTCTCTTTCCCCTAGCATCGTTATCGAATGATTGTTTGGCGTTTCGAATAGTGCGACCCATAATCTTGCCCTGCTATTTTACTTTACACATTTACCCCTAATGTCGAAGTAAGATACTCTCGTATACTGTTTTATCGTTTCTCCTAGTTATATTTTCATCATTGCTGCAAGATTTAATTTATTTAGGAACATAATGTAAATCTTCCGTTAAGAGTCATTGATTGATGTTTCCGGGCGCGAATGCTGTCTTGGTCATTAGTCCCGTAGCATGATATATCCCGGGAGGTGGTGGGGTTCTTCCCTCAATGGAACGTGCGTCGACATACAGGGCGGCATGCGGTATTTCCCTCTTAAGGTATCTCCCCCAGTGGGTACCCCTCCAGGCAGGACAAGCGACCGACTGATTCTTCGGCATGAGTGGTAGTGAAGTGCAAGAAAGTGTGTGGGTATGTGTGTGTGTGTGTGTGTAAGAGATGTGGGAAGAATAATGAGGATCGCAGGCGAATCATCGCTCGTTTATTATCGAATTGCTCCAGCATTCATCTGGTATTGTTCGAAGAAAAGACGGAAAGCTAGCAGTCAGAGCAGCCAGCCGCTAGAATTTTCGTCCAAACAGCGACCTAATCAGTAAGCTAATGTCGAAAATTTCGCCACACCGTCGTGATTCAAATTTTAGGATCTCCCTGTGGGTTTTGCTGTTGTGACGACAGTTGCTATCGGTTCAGTTTCTCAAGGTTTTTTTAAAAGAAAACAACTCTAAGTTCTATCTTTCATAAATGGACATTCACTGTAATACTGACCTTACTCTTCTGCTACTTTTCTTCATTCATTGCTTTTGTTGTCACCGGCCCCTTTCCCGCCTCGATGCCCACCCCCATTTCCATTCGCCGCCCCGCCCCTCCTGTTGCTGGCCACCGGCCCGCTCGGCTCGGCGCTGTTTTTCCCGGAGGCCGGGCGAGGGTCGGGGAGGGGAGAGGGCAAGGGCGGGGCGCCGGGCTGCCCTCGGGCGACAGATAGCGCCACCTAATTTCCGCCAAATCCCCCGCGTCTCGTTTCCGCGCCGGCCAGGGCCTCGTCAGAACGGCCGGGGGCGACGGGGTGGCCCCGAGCAAGGAGCGGAGAGCGGGGGAGGGGGAGCTGGGGCGGAGAACGCCAACGGAGCGGTGAAGGAGGGCAGTGGCGAAGCAATAAGGCTGTGAATGTAAGCGTGCCGTGGCGATAAGACGCCATGAAAGAGACGATAGGTTGAGGGCGGCAGTTCACCGCGTGGGGGCGGACGGGACAGCAAGACAGGGGAAAGGGGAGGGGGCGAAATGGAGGAGAAGCAGACAAGAAAGGAAACGAGCGAGGGAGGAGGGAGGGGAAGAGTGCAAGAACCGGCAGAGGGGGCGGGATGGAGCGCTGGTGGTGACGGACGGGGTCGCTCGGGGGGCGAGAGTGCATGCGAGAGGGTGGCGGCACTATACCACAGCAGATTGGTTAATCACAGCTAATACGTGTGCAGTACAAATAACATTGGAATGAAGTTAACATTTGGATGCGGAGAGGGGCGACGTTGCCGCATTCTGCGCGCTCTATCTAGAGCTCTCGAAACTAACTAGGCATTCAGAAGAAGGGGGACCTGAGGCCGTCGGGATTGGAAATCGCTCTCGGGGCAAAAATTTCTACTTAACGCACTATATACATAAATAACTATTAGGGTTCACTACTTCATTACTGTATATTTTATGAATCTGAAACGAAACCCGTAATACACTTGAGCTCTCGCGGGCCTTTCGGATTCTTCATGCACGCGCGGGCTTTTGTATTACTTTATGCCCGCTCGGCTACCTACAAAACAAATAACACTATTTTTTACTTTCTCGCCCTTACGTACGTAAGAAGAGAAAGTATTGCAGTCGTGCGCCGAAGGAACGCGAATTTTTGACAGAAAAACCCTCATTGTCGGGCCCTGATAATAAAAAAGTAGATAAATATTGTTCATATACATAGAAAATTTCTTTCTTTAACACGTTGTGTAGTCAGAAGCCATTTTTTGTGGGTCCGTGATACCGAAAATTGGTTGATGCAGAATGTCTGTCTATCCTCAACGCTAACTCCTAAACCATTCAGCCGATTTTCTCCCAAGTTGATATTCCTTAATAAAAAAACAACATTTTATCAAAAACCTATCCGAAGTTTGTTCTTTAAACGTTTGATAGGAATAGTGCTAAATGCACTGTAACAGATGTCATAAACGTCATTTCACTGTACTATTTTGTTTTTTTCAAAAAATGCACAAATGTAATTGTTTTCATATCTTTCACACGTCGCTAATAGTTACATTATTTGAACACATTATTGTACACATTTGTGAGTAGAAGTGTAACAGATGATTGCTAATGACCTTTCTCGAAATCTCAAGAGTTTTGGGTGGAAATGAGCTCTAAAATGCCTATTTTCGGATTCTGTCATACGACATTTTCTTAAACACTGCTCCAAATTTTAATACAAAATTGTACATATAGGACCAGATTTTATCCTTCTATAATCTTCTTGAAGTCAAATTGTTTAAATCTCAACAATTTTTTTAATATGTAATCAAACGTTGCAAGTCGAATTATATCGAAAGGAACTTTGATGACTAGTACAGTTTTTCCACTCACCCATTCAGTTACTCTGGATTAATGTCTAATTTATTTTCTACTCTACATTTATTAGATGCCAAAAACGTCACTATTCATGCTTAAAAATTTAACAATGAAGTCACAATATTAAGCAGAAAAAATATTCATGTAATAAATTGTGACGTGAAGTGCCACTTAAAAACTATTTACTGCATCAGAAACGGCGGATAATATTAACGTTACTACATAAAAAATATACTTTTATTTGGTGAAAAATGCACACATATCACGCACGTAGTTACTTTTCTTAAAGGATTCGTTTTTGTGCTTTAATGATTACTATTTTTGCCTTCCCGATTAAGTCAATGAGCTGTCACAGAAATAAACATGTCGGGCAAGAATTTCTCGGCGTTCTGAAATAATTTTCTGCACACAAATATCACCAAGAACAATATGACGGCTAAAGAAAAGTTTGGAAGTTTCAACAACATTTATTACGTAAAGTTTGGCGACGAGCGCGCAGTTTTAAGGCTGCCGCTGAAACGGACGTGCTCAGAGCGGCCGCAGGGCTCTCGGAAGAAAGGGGTTGGGGAGACCGCCAGTCTAGTCGTACTTTTCTTCACGACAAACGGAGCCATAAATTCAGTACCGTTCACAAAAGGACTCTATTACTAGCAGTAAAATAAGCGAGAAGTAAATATATGAAACCTAATGGTTTCCGCATTAGACTGTTATTGTTTTTTGACGACGCTCTTTTCGTATATTTTCGAGTAAGACGTTTCCAGAGAATAATCGTCAGAATGTACTTTTATGCGTACTGTAGAGTTTCGTTTAAAAGTGAATTAACCACTTACCTAATTTATGTTTTGACGCCTAAGTGCAGTCTATTACGAAGTATTAAATTAGTGGCGGCATAACAGCATAAGCTTTCTCGTATTATTGGTAACGAATATGAACAAATATTGCAATTTATTTTCTACCAACACGTCAGCCACCACTTGAAAAATTCCTACTCAAGCAAAGCGCCGAAGTTTTAAACACATAAATATTTTAAGTTTTTAAACTTCAAAAGTTTGAATGAAAATTGCTTTCTACCATTGAATTAAGTGTGTTGCGTTCTAATACCGCATAATAATAATAATAATAATAATAATAATAATAATAATAATAATTATAATAATAATGCGGATGAGAAGCCAACTCAACTGAGCTACCTTGAAACGAGTGTTCTCGTTCTCATCATTACTGATACTCCAAGAAAATGAGAAATAACGTTGAGGGGGGGTACTGGAAAAATTCCCTTTTTCACAGACAATTTTGCCAGTATGCCCGCATAATCCATGTTATATTGCCTGGAAATATGACAGATGCAGTGTTTTCCGTATTTCAAGGCGTTGTAGAGCAATGGATAAAATTACGATTACACAGACTGACAGTGATTAATTTTAAAGGTTCAATTTTAAAGTCACATTCATATAAATGAATAAAATCTTAATTTATTTACTCCTCTAAACTTTTCTCTGAAATTGAGCTAAATATTGTGCATTTTCTCAAACGCTCAAACGACATTTTCTCAAAAGCGGTTGCAAATTTTTCGATAAAAATTAGCTTATAAAATCACGTTTTTCTCTTGTATAATAGTCTTAAATTCATATTTCACTTCTGCTATTAGGAAACCGAAAAATTAAGCAAATACAAAAAAATGTCATTTTGGTGCCGATATGCAGTAGGTGGGGCCCCTCGGGGTAGCTCAGTAGTCAACGTCTCGCTTTCCAGGAAGCGATTTCGGGTTCGATTACCGGTCGGGGCAGATTATAGTGCGCGCTTTACTCGCAATGTCCCATTATCTGGTTCTGTGACGGTGAGGAAAGTTCGCTTCTCCAATTGGGAAGACCAGAATACAGTGTAAGGGATATGTGCTAACCACACGTACCCGAAACCATGTCCTCAAGGTCGGGACGCCGCTAGTAGCACTTGGCTACGTCAAAAGCTATTGTGCCAGTACGGATGGACATACGGACGGACAGACAGACAGCAGTCGATGGGAAGAGGGAGGAGAATACCGACAAGGTAGCCCAGACCAGTAGATTAGGAATGTAATTAGTACGAGAAAGTCAGTACCATTCTGTAACACCAGTAGTTAAAATTGGCTTCATTTTCCGCAAACTTACTTGAAAACTACTCATATTTTGAAAAAATTGTAAATAACTTTATTTGAAGATCTAATTTTGAAGATATCATTAAAAGAATATCTGTATCTTCAATATTGAAGCTGTAGCAAAATATCGAACATTTTTTAAACTTTTACAATTCTGGATAATTCAGCGAGTTCAACAAAAATCGAGTTTGATCCATTTTCATAAGCGTCCTTAGTTCTGCGGAAAAAATTTAGCTATTTTTGAAAAAAATCATGTTTTTAATATTCGATTTATTTCACGCAATAATACGAGAAAACTACTCATAAATTGATAATAAAATGGTACATTACTCATTTAAAGATCTATTTTTTCATTACAAATAAATCTTTATCTTCAACATTTGAGTTGTAGAAAGACAGCAAATTTTTAAAACTTTCGCAAATTTTCGATAATTCAGTTTTCCACGAAAATCACACCTGCGTTTATTTTATATGCATTCTTTACACTATCCGGAAAGTATCAGTGTACCAAGGTACAAAAGGAAGCACAAAACTGGATTCTGACTACACCACCTGTTAGATTAAGTGATTTATTACACGAGGGAACAAGATTTATTCACTGTTTCGACATAAGAGCCCCACAATACGAACTGTTATTTCGGAAAATCGCGTTTTTTGCCTCACCGTTGCCGTAATTACTCTGTAGTATGCCGAAATTAAAATGCGTGATCGCCCAAGCAGCTAAAATGTCTATTGCATCACATCAAACAGTAAAACGAAAAGTTTCTCTGTAGCCGATTGGGTCAGTAATATGCGACCGGTCAGAAAAACAAATATGCATTCTTTTAGGAGAAGAATACAAACATATACCCAAGAAGCTCACTCTCGTTTCACGTACAAACTCACAAGAGTTATCGAAGCTTACTCGCTCTGCATCTGCGGTAGGTTGCTTTAGAGTAAACAGAAGGAAAGACTTCGCAACGAAATACACCACTCAATATTTTTATTTTTCGTGTTTCTTTGCTAAAGCTTTTACCGCAAAGCAGAATCTCGGCGTCATGACCAACTTGATATTTGTAAATGTCAGGGAGATCGCGGAGAATTGAAATATCTCTGAGCATACACGAGATAATTTTAAAATGGTCTTAATTGAAATCATTGGAGCCACTTAAGTTATTTCTTTTCTAATTTGTAACTGATGTCAAAATATCTTTTTTCAATCTTCAGTGTTTACAAGCGTTACTGTTTCTCAAAATTTAATTTAATGATGGCCTTTTATTTTAATTTTTTTAGCTCTACTAACGAATTCAAGAAAATAAATTGGATAACAGACTTGTTATTAGGTGAACCGTTAAAACGTTCACGATCCACTTTGCCGACATATTTGACTTAAAACGAACTAAAAACGAGAGAAATGAAGGCTAGAGAGCAAAGTATGAATAAACAAAAGAGAAATTGCAAAACAGAGAAAAATTCACGTCACAAATCTCTTACCACCATCCGGATACTAAACCTTCTCTCTAACCTTCTCTCTAGTGAATAACATCTCATTTTACTCTTTTTCTCTATTCTATCTATTACTCTCTTTTAATATTCCTTTTTGCAGGAAATAAAACTATACAAATTGTAAAGCGCAGCTCAAGCCGTTCGAATATTCGAAGGTTCTACGGCGAAGAAGTTTTCCCTTTTAAAGCCGTAATATTTATAAAGTCCAGAGATTTCGCACCGGTCCTCTTGGAGGATATGATACGGTATTGATCGATGACGCTGTTTGACAATGTTTAAGAAACTGTAGACTCAAAATCTATAAAGTGTGCTATTGCTGCTTAGAGAATTACTCTGCAGTTCTACTTACAACATATTGACAACAAATTGATTGACAACAAATTGAAGTTCGCAGATTATGGCAGACAAACGGATTACCGCTTCCTGCATTATAATCGCGCATAACGAATCGCGCGAAGCCCTTAACACCAGGTTTTGTCCCCTGAAGGGAGATCAGTTTTGCGGGGACAGATGAGTTATATGGGGACAGAGTGTTGGTAAGAAGTGGGAAAATAAAGAGGTACAGCTGGGCACCAGGTCGGATTTGAAATATGTTTCTTAAGCAGTATTCTACAAAATGATACTTTTTCGAACTTACGATTAGATTTTTGGAGATTTAGTTCTTTCCAGTACATAACTTCATGACACCCAATTGGTAACATAGTTGAGCAGAAGAGTACATAAATCCGAAAAATTAAATGAAAAGAAAATGAAATTCTGTATTTAACGATAATAGTAACTTTCCTTTCAAGGGGGTCGGCTCAGAAATGTGCTTACCACTGTTAAAAAGATTCGTTTTATAAGGCAGTAAGTGTAACAATGACCTAATGTCGACGGTAGCTTTTGGGAAAATCCAAATATAGCTCCGAAAATCCTGCGCCATCGGCCGACCTGGAAGGCTGAGGTGGCTAAGAGCGAGTACCGACTCAGCGCGCTTTGTGGTCCGAGGTTCGAGCCCCGCCTTGGGCATGGCTGTTTGTCCCTTGACTTTGTGTGTGTTGTCGGAGGCCTCGCGTTCTGCTGACCCCAGATCAGAGTGAGCCCGCAAGTGTTTGTCCAGTGTATGGTCGAATATGCGTCCCTTCGGGACGGGGAAGGGCAACCGGCTGTCGGCCATTGGATACAAAAGCCCTAGGAAAAAAAAATCCTGCCATGGTGGGGAATCGAACCCTACGACCTTCCCGTCAGAGTCACTGCAGTGACATAAATTGATGCCTTGAGTCACTTAAGCCGGTGTGTTACATTGTGATTGCGGTCATCTCTTGGCTGCAGTCTTCAATGTGGACGCGTCAATCAAAATTATCTTGCTGTATGTCTGCAGCTCTCTAACGAAGTAATACTTCATATTCTGGAAACATCTAGAGTTCACAGGACTAAATCTTCTGGCTTTTCGAGTCACTGACCACCGACAGGAGGGGAAGGTTTCGTAACGTCCTTGAGTAAACCATTCAGAAGCAATAAATTTCGATGTATACATTGCTACCATCGCAAAAATAAAACATTTTCTATGGACTGCACAATCGCTCAAGAAAACGATTCAGGTCGCAAAGATATAAAATCGTCGACATACACGTCTGTAAGTTTGTTTTAAAGCCATGCAGCATCGGTTGCATCGACAGGGAGCCATGTAAAGGCATGTTTTGGACGTTCGCATCAGGAGTCGCGTTACGCCTGCAAGGCAGCCTGGCGGCAGTGGCCGCTCGCCTAATGGGGAGACATCTGCGTCACTCACCTCAACCCGGAGGGGAAATGCTTGTCTTGTCTCCGACCAAACAATCCAAGCAGGCACACCACTCCACAGTGAGAGAGATTCAACAGAGACAGGGAGAGTAATCGTCACTACCAGTCACAGACATGGATCCGAGTTATAGCCAGCGTCTGAATCATAATCAGAATCACAGAAAATATCGCGGTGTCACAACCAAATTCGCTGACATAGTCATATTAAGAGTCAGTCATATATACACAGAGTTACAATTATTTTCGGACAGCCAAAGTAACAGCGAAAGTCCCATCCAGAGAAATAATTACAATCAGAGTCATAGTTAGAGTCACAGGTAGTAGGCGAAAGTCATAACCAGAGTCACAGGTAGATTTGGAGTTACATTTAGTAATAGTCACAGACAGTCACAGTCAGAACTACAGTTAGTCATGAAGTCACAGAGAGAGTTACAGAGTCACTGTTACAATTAGTCGAACAGTCACAGCCAGAGACAATGTCAGAATTACAAGTTAGATATTGTTACAGATAGGATCACAGAGAGATTCACCTTCAGAGTTACAGTCAGCCTAAAATTTACAAAGTCATAGCCAGTCACAGTCAGAGTCGCAGTTACAGTTAGTAGCAGAGTCACAGTCAGAGTTACAATCAGAGTCCCAATCACAGTTGCAAGTTAGAGTAGAGATCTAGGGAAGGTGTGAGAGTAAGTGGGGCTTCGCCCGAAGACAGGTTTCTGTTTGTTCATTGAAGAGTTGCCGGGCAAAGTGCCTGCAGTCTTTTCGAGCAGATACAGCACCGCATTGCTGTGCATGTTGACTCAACCAAGCAGCGGCCGGAGCAGAGCAATGGTCAGCGGAGCGGAGAGGGAATGAGTGGCGACAGCTACATCAGCAGCGACGGCACGGCTTCAGGGCATCCCTACAAGGACTAAGACGACCTCCAGGAGGCAACCGATAGGTTCAAGGAGGGATTACGCCCGGTGGTCATGTACTTCAGGATTGGCGAAATGCGCCCTGGCGAGCTTCTGGCCCGCCTGCAGCCCGGCGCTTCTGCGAGCACAGACACCTCTGACACCGTTCTTATTTGCCCCCGAAATCCGGAAAAAGGTGTCCACACACTAGCTGTAGCAGAAATATCTTCCTCCCTCCCTCCCCCTCTCTCTCTCTCTCTCTCTATATATATATATATATATATATATATATATATATATATATATTTATATATATATATATATTTATATATATATATATATATATGCTATATATATATATATATATATATATATATATTAATAGGCGAAGAAAAACTTTATATCCATTTTTAAACATATTGCTCGTATAGTGAAGTTTGAGATTTGGAATAGTTAAAGTTTATATGGAGAAGGAGTATAAAAAGCTTACATTTATGTATAATGAACGTTATATATTAAATAAAATAATATACCGTGTGGATGCAACCCGCAACACTCTGTAATACATGGCTATCGTACATATCTCAGAAACGTAGCATTTTAGGGCTTTAAAACTGATTTTAGTGTCATTAGAAGACATGAGTTATGTCTTCTATGACCTAAGTTTGGCAAGAGGAAGTATAATTGAGATACAAGAGTAATCAGAAAGGAATGTTTTCTATGACCTAAGTTTGGCAAGAGAAAGTATAATTGAGATACAAGAGGAAATGGGAAAGGAGTAGTCTGAGTAATTGAAGGTGTGTGTGTGTGTGTGTGTGTGTGTGTGTGTGTGTGTGTGTGTGTGTGTGTGTGTGTGCGTGTGAGTGCGTGCGTGCGTGTGTGTGTGTGTGTGTGTGTGTGTGTGTGTGTACTGTCTTTCAAGATTGTTGAAAATGGAAGCACAGAGATTATTTTAGATAAATAGAAAAATATTTGTCAAACCGGAATGCACTGTGATTTCCGATGGTTAGAGAAAAGAAAAATTATTGACACCATTTCGTGAACCACTATTTTTCAAGGACACTAAAACGCATGTTCGAATTAAATTAAGAGCTCTTTAATTATATTTAAACGTCGATTACCTTGGCGTGACATCAAGAATCAATTTTAAATCTCTCTTTATAAAAATATGAGAGTAAATAAATATGGAAAAGGGTAAGTTTTACAATGAGGCAATTTATGTGAAAGTATTCGTATAATATATAAAATTCCAAAAAAAGGCAATATGCGAGTTTATTTTTTTAGGTTAGATTTATTTAAGCTATAAGTAAGTGAAGTTTGGACGTGGGAACCCCCCCAATAAGGAAAAAAGTATAAATATTTTTTTAAGTGAGGAAGTGAGTGAGGGATACTTCAACTAACAGTAAAAATAATTGTAGTAATTTTCGCACACAAACGATATTAGTTATCACAAAAGTGCGTATTGATGTTATTTTTTTTACTTAATATAACATTACACATAAACAAAGGATAGTATATTTCACTTCTTTTGAAGGGCTTTGCTCTATTGGCGGTTAAGGTCACGAGGCTAGTTTCCGTTGTATTTTGCAGCCATGCGGAAGGGGCGAGAAACCCAGTGATCCCCTTTTTATAGGAAGGTTTTTTAAAATTTTAAAATTTAATAGGTATTGCAGGGAATTTAGGCAAACAACACGTGTTAGTGACGTATTTGTACACGCTCAACAGCTAATGTAATGGAACAATATTCAAAAACAAATATATGCCTAAGTTACACAAATTCAAGTCGGGTGGAGTTATTAGTTGAAAAGAGGAACTGAATTGTACTGGCTTTTAAAGACAAGACACTTTCTTTCTGAAGCATTTCTGGACCTGATTTAAAGGGAGAGTCGCTTTAACTACTTTCGTCATGTTTCGATTGTTTGCTCTGATATGGGTCCATATTTAGAAGTTCGTGAACACAACTTCTCCAGATTTGCAAAACATGTGTACGTCGTATATACGTTCCATTAATGTCAGCACTCGAACAAAAGATTGTCAATGTATGTTGACATGTCATATGTTTCTAATTCTAGAGCGCTTTGTGATACATCTGATATGATAGGTCTCGTGGGGGAAAAATGAAGGAATCTCATAGATTGAAATTCGAAGTTTATTTATCAAAATTAGATATATTAAATGTATGTATCCTGTGATCTCAAATGTTTCTGGTTTAAAGTTTTGTTTAATAAATACATAAATTTTAGTCGTAAAAGTTAGTCTTGGTGCTTTACTATCAATACTCACATGCGTTTCCGTTTTATTTTCACCTCTGAATTTGATTCCACTCACCTGAAAAGATAAAAAGTAAAAAATGTCATAATTAGTTTCAATGAGAACGACATTATATTAGAACACGCCATTTTTTTATTATTTAACCACTAATGAAACATACAACATTCATGAACTTACAATATTAAAGAATCGTAATATTCAATTACTCATAACATTCAATAATTAATGTGGTATAGTGTGAGGGCATTCATCCGAAATACGTGAGAATTTTTAGCAAAAACATCATCACATGAAAAGGCATCAACTACTTATTTTGCGAAGCAATCTACAATCAGTCCGTACAATCTATAATCCGGGCTGTCTACGCAAAACATTTGTAAGTTTATTCACCTTAATAGTTGAAATCATTGCTGTTAAATCATTACAGAAACCAAATATTAAGTATTTACTCTGGCTAATTAATCTAAAGAATCTGATTTTTAATCAAGCTAAAATGCGTTTATATTTTAGAGCTTGAAATACCGGTTACTACAAAGATGATGCATTTGCGACTAATGCTGTATTTTCGACAGACATATTTTGAGTGTAAATAAATTCATCATCCAGTTATGTCGTGTGGCCGGGAAACACTTCAATTCTGCACATTACTGCTGTTTTATAGCTATTTCTAGTTCTGTACTTCTAATATATACTATAGTTCTACTGTTCTTCAAAACTGCACAATGTTGCTTCAATAATGCTGTGAATGCGGATTTCCACTTGCAATTTTTACTTTCTAAAAACTGCAGTTGGTCGACTATTTTTTGTTTTTTTGTTTTATAACGTTGAGAAACTCTTGTGTATGGTGAGCCAAATCCGGAAAATTTATTCTAAGATATCATGCGATGGAAGATTTGGATCCAGACGACATGCGCGCGTATTTGTGAGTTGATGTAAATGAGGTACGTATTTTGAGGCAGCTCTACATAAGCGCGATGGCACGTGACCTCGCCATCCGTACAGTATTACAGACTCTCCTCTAATTTTTCCATATTTTACACAACCATAACTTATCCTCTAAATTTTACTCTCTTCTTCCATCCTGTTCAAGCGCTGATTTCTTTCACCGCGGCCAACAAGTCAACACTCCTAACAGAATTATATCTCGTTTCCCCAGAGATACTTTTCAACCCCTTGATTCAAATCTCCGCACGTGTCACCCAAAAAGTGTCCATCGTTAACACTCTTTCCAAACCTCAACAATTTCCAAAACAAATTACTTTCCCCTTCTCATTTCACTGTCAAACAAATAAAATATTTTCGGTTTTTAACATCAGAGTAAGACTTAGTAACTTTCTCATGAATTATTTTGTATATATTCACAATCCTGAAAGACTATCAGGTGTAACAGGTAGAAATAAAAGGAAAATGGTGGTGTTGGTTTTTAACATTTTAAAATAACCATATTCAGTTTTCTGGAACTGCAATGTATACTGAATGTATACTACATTACATTTTAAAAGTAAATATATTCATACATAAACATTTGTTAAAGTACTACAGTGAATACACAGAAAAGAAACAAGAACGTGGGACGAGGATTAACAATAATTCAAACTGGATCATGAAGTAGACTTCGTCCAATCTACTTTCCCCTTCATTGATGATTTTATGCACGGCGTACCCGTTCTAATCCCTCTCTGACCGCCGACTTTGATTCCAGGATCAAATTGCCCTTTCATCTACTTCAACAACGTCGCAAATCAGCATCCCATTTACAGATGCATGTGGGAGCGAGACTCTCCCGTATTCCTTCTGCGCGACATGCAAAGCCTCTCTAACGACCAGAGCCGAGAAGGCGGGGATCTCACAACCAGGACATTTACTCGTCGTGCGGATAAACACGGCGCCGGCGATACGCGTGTAAGGCGCGAGAACCCACCGCTCGGCCCGAGATCGAGTCCCGGCGATTACCCGGAGCGGGTGCTAATGCCCGCCGCCGCCGCCGCCTGCGCTGCGGTCGCGCGCGCGCCATTAGGAGTTGGCGTAGGACGCGCGCGCGCCGCGTGACGAGGGAGTAGGAGGGGTGGGGGTAATGAAGACGAAGTGCGACTGCGGTGGAAGCGGTGGTCGAGGCAGAGGGGGCGTGGTTCTTGCGGCGACAAACACAGGCAGGGGCGGAGCGTGGCGAGAAAATAAACAGAAGTGGGTTGAAATTTAAGGCTCTGGCTGTGCAATGTGTGTGGTGCGGAGTTCCGAGTTCGCGGAAAGTACGTATTTGAACACAGTCGACGTGTTTGAGGTTGTCTTAAGGGATGCTGTTAAGTAGTTAAATAGTTGCGATGGAAACGAAGAGTTAGAAAACTTTAGACTAGCAGATATGATCACCTGTTCCTGTATGTTGCTTTAATTCAATAAGAACAAATTTGCCGAAGCACCACACCAGCTGTATCTCCCGACCATGTGTGGTAGTAGAGAGCATGTAAATGTAACTGTGGGTAAACAAGGAATAAGGAAAGGAAAAGAAAGAGGCAGGAAAAATCGCGCGCGGTCTGTGGCCCATTTATTAGGATACTGCTATGGCATTCGCGTGGTGTTGAGACCACGGAAAACTACCGATCAGATAAGCCGGGTGCTAGAATTCTCTTCCAGACAATGGCTGAGCTCAACCTAGCCCCCGCCACGCCTCCCCCGCCATGCCCTCGTTGCCAACACCACCAAGCCACCACCACGCCACCGCCACGTTGCTTTTTTTTAAATTTATTAATTTTTGAAGAATAAAGCTAAGTAAATATAGCTAAGTAAATATAACGATACATATGTATTTACAGACTTAAATGCTAACCTTAAATATAATCTTACATGCTATTCCAAGGGGGAGGGATCCTTTGCGGATCCTCAGTCTGCATCTAAATCAGCAAATTTTTTTAGGAATATGTAATACGGATATTTGTTTTTGATTCGTGTTTGGTAATTGGGGTTTTTGGCGAGTTTGACAGGTGATAGATTTGGGATTTGAGGTAGGTTATAATAAAAGTAAGTGGCCAGATATGTGATGTATTGTTCAATTGGTTCCTGATTAAATTCGTTGTAAAGTTGGTTGTTAGTTATATACCACGGGGCATGAGCAACTATTCTTAAGAATTTATTTTGCAGGACTTGTAGTTTATGGATGTTAGTTTTGGCAGAATTGATCCAAATTGGGCTGGCGTACAAAATTAATAGTCTTCTAATTGCCTTGTAAATTGCTATGGCTGATTTTTAATGTATTGGTCTGTTTCTGTAAATCAGAGGTTGTAGTTGAGCCAGTTTTATTTTATCTTGGGTCACTTTAGCATTTATTTTATGTTTTCCCCCTAAATATTTTACAGGCTTATTGGGAGGTACCATTCTATTGATTTGTTATTTAGAGTGAGAGGAAGTGGGGGAGAGTGCGGTCTTAGAGTAAAAATTTTAGCAGCTTTTGTTAGGATTTAGTTAGATTTTAAGTTTAGCAGCTCAGCTGTCTATCATATTTAAATAAAGTTGTAAGTGGGTTCATAACTCAGTAAGGGTTGTGCCAGAGGTAAATATGGCTGTGTCATCGGCAAATTGCGCGATTTTATTAAGTGTGGGTAGGTCAGCGACGTAGAGGTTGTGTAGGGTGGGTGATAACGGAGAGCCTTGGGGAAGTCCAGCGTTTATTGTTCTTGGGTTGAGTAAATGATTGTTAACATTGACTGAGAAAGTTCTATTTAAGAATTTTTTATTATTGATTTTAAATATTGTGGAGTGCCTATTTGAATGAGTTTGTATAAAAGAGCTTGGTGCCAAGTTCGGCCGAAAGATTGAGTTATATCAATAAACATAGCAATAGTGTGATTTTTTTTTTCAAAAGAGGAACAAATGAGCTCTGAAATTCTTAATAGTTACTGTTGCGTTGAGATTCTTTCTGTAAATTCAAACTGTACCTTGGGGATAGCATTGGTTCAATGTAGGTGGTTTTTCAGTCTTCTCAATATGATTTTCTCGAATATTTTGGAAAAAGTTGTTAATAAGCTGATTGGGCGGTAACTCTCGGGGTTTGATGGGGTTTTGTTTGGCTTTGCTATGTGGATGATGGTTGCGTGTTTCCATTTATGAGGGAAATATTCAATTCTGAAACATGAGTTGAATATGTTATTCAAGTACGCTATTGCCGGTGGTGGTAGTTTTTTAATGCTAAGTTGTTTATATTGTCGTGACCTGGTGGTTTTTTGTTAGGAAGACCACCGCCACACCCCGCCACGCCCCCGTCGCCGTCGCCTTGCAGCTAGTGTCCTGCCACTGTCGAGTGTGGACCCCTAGGCCCTCCCGGTTACAGGCAGCTACATCAATAGATGCCCTGAGCCTCCTCAGGGCGGAGTAGAGCCGCAGATAAGCCGAGCGGGTGGAGGCGATGTCCTACATCCACGGCACTCCGCGCGCGCGAGGCGACCGTGGCGGACCCCGACGGCGAACTCCGCGTCACGGGGCTGTGGCAGCAGCACCTTCGCGCGCCGGCGGGGCGGCGGGGCGCGCCGTGACACGTGCTTCGTTAGGCCGAGATGAACGCGAGCGCCCGCATCGCGACGCGTCGCTGGGCGGCGCCGCATGCGCAATTAGGCGCGGTTAGTTGCTGCTAATGGCGCGGAAACGCGGTACTCGCTCCGCCGCCGCCACGCCCCCGTCGCCGTTCTGCCGCCACGCCCCCGTTGCTGCCGCCGCCACACCCCCGCCGTCGCCATGCCCCCGTCGCCGCCACTGCCACCGTTCTGCCGCCACGCCCCCATTGCTGCCGCCGCCACCCCCCCGCCGTTGCCATGCCCCCGTCGCCACCACTGCCATCGTTCTGCCGCCACGCCCTCGTAGCTGCCGCCGCCACACCCCCGCCGTCGCCATGCCCCCGTCGCCGCCACTGCCATCGTTCTGCCGCCACGCCCCCGTTGCTGCCGCCGCCACACCCCCGCCGTCGCCATGCCCCCGTCGCCACCACTGCCACCGTGCCGCCGCCATGCCCCCTACTGCGTCGCCCCCATCGGCGCCACGCTCCCGTCGCCGCCTCCGCCACGCCAGCACCACCATTGACGCCACGCTGCCGCCGCCACGCCCTCGTTGCCGACCCCGCCACGCCCTCGTCGTCAGCACCGCCACGCCCCAGTCGCCGCCACACCCCCGTCGTCGCCGCTGCGTCGCCACCGCCACGCCGTCGCCGCCACGCCCCCATCGCTGCCGCTGCCGCCGTTGCGCCGCCGTCGCTGCAGGTGTGCCGGGGCGTCGGCTTTATCCTGGCGCCGCGCGCGCGCGTAGGGATTTGCAGGCCGACACCTCCGAGCTCAGCGGCCATCGCGCCCGGTGACTTATTCCCCCGCGCTAAGCCCCGGGATCAGGGCCCCGCGAGGGCGCGCGTGACCGCTGCCCCGTCGCGCTCGCGTCCGCGCGTCGGCCACGTTCGCTCGCAGCTGCTTTCTCTGCAGTGGCTCTGGAGCGGGACGTTGCAGGATTCCAGGCTTGACGGAGGCGGGTCTTAGCCACTTGATACATAGCTACAAGCCAGCCCTAATCGGCAGTTTTTCGTTGTTCACACCGGGAGCGGTGGCTCAGTGCATCAACTGATGTCACAGCAGTGCATCTGACCGGGAGGTCCTAGGTTCGAGTCCAGACGCCGGCAGGATTTTCGACTCTAGCTTGTCAGCAAAGTCGAATTCAGTCGCTGTCTGGAGGAGAATTCTAGAGGCCGGCTGCTCTGATCGGTGGTTTCTCTGATCAACACCTGGTGAATGCTGGAGCAGTATCATAACAAACGGGACACGGACCGCGTGTGATCTTTCCTCCCTCTTCCTTGTCCTATCCTCACCCCTCCACACACACGTGCACTAACATGCACTACACTACCACATATGCCGCGAGACTGGTTGGGAGCTTAGAACTCATCCCGGCTGGTTGGAGGACACCCCACTAACCGACGGTAGGTCGGCGCCGGATCTTGCCATCCAGCAGGGGAAGATAATTGCCATCTCCCGAGGAAAAACATACACTACACTTTTGGGACTAATAACGTCAGTAGTTGACGTGCCCGGAATCACTAGCAACCAAGCAACCTGAATCTCTTTCCCCGTCGGTTCATTGTTGGGAATACACGAGGAAAACAAACTTCTGTTAACATTACAATTCACCGAATTAATGGATTGCATACTATCGCTTTGCATTCAGCAAGAATGAATAAACAGAATAGTTATCTTACAAATTTGAAAATGACAGTCTCTTTTAACATTTTATTATTGTCTTATTAAATCCGCGATTTCATATTGTTAGCGAATAATGTTTTATCATTAGCTTAAAGCAGGGATGCCATCTGTCCTTTTGGAGGACATGTTCTCCATTTATAATATTGTTCTCCTGGCCTCTCTCCGTTTTAGATTTACATGGATTGTCCTTTTAGTCATGTTGAATTGAAAATAATACTGGCATACTTTTCAAGTGATTTAATTCATTAAAGGGACTTCACGTCTTGAATATGTACTTTTTTATTCAAATAAATGGCCAATAAAAATAGAGCATTAGGTTTATTGTCGTATAAAACTGATTTATACTTAATGTTTGGTGGAACGAAGTTGAGTGCGGGAGCGAAGTTATCCAATCGAAAGCTTTCATTTCATCATGACGCAAAGTCTAATATGATTTTTTTTACTATTAATGGTTTGAAATTGTTGAGTACATTGTCTATACATTGTGGAATATAAAAATGTAAAATGTCCTTTCCATTGAAATGTTCTCCTGTTTTCGATAAAATATCCTCCGCTGGGGATGAAATCTGGGAAACCTGACTTAAATTAACTTCGTTTAAAACAGATATTCAATTCACTCATAGAATGCATTAAAAAGAAATGAATTAACGATTTAATAATCAGCATTTAATTACAAATTGGTTCATACAAATTACACCTTCAAAATCTCGCAAATATGGAATCCCGAGCTTGAATGGGCGCCAGGTGGAGACGCAGTCAGCTCTTCCGTAGGCGGCGTGGCGTTCGCTTCGGCTGCAGCGAAGAGCTCTTTGTTCCGCAAAGAGTTACCGCGATGTGGATGCCGCCAGCGCGACCCCCCCCCCTCCTAACGAACGTACCCCCCACCCCACCCCTGGCGGAATGAAGCGGCGCGGAGCAGCCATTGTGCTCCGCTGAATTTGTCAAGCCGCGCTTTTAGGGCGGGGCGGACGATCGGCGCTCCGGCAGGTAAATCACTGAAATTTACGAATGCGCTCGAAACTCGGCGATCGCGTTGGCGGAAGCGATAGGAAGTCAACAAAAGTCCCGAGGTGGGATGCACGGCGTTCCTTTTTGTTATATGTTTGGTTTTCTCGCTTAATCCGCGTACACACGGAGTTTCGAGAAAGAGAATTATGCGCGAGTCTATATTTTCATTTATAGCAGAGAAAAGAGATATTTAGTGACGAAAAAACTTTGATTTCTTTACAGTTTTATAACTACAATAATAAAAAAGAACCACTAAGTAGTTTGTGTGCAAAAGGTGAAAACAAAGCGAAGTGAAACAAAATGAAATATTGGGCGAAACAATAGGCAAAATAGAACCATCAATGGTTATTTATGCACCACGGGCTATGAGAAGGGTTCTAATGATCGAGTAGCGACAAAATGCCAGAGGACCTTTGGTCCGAGGGTTTTTTGTCATCCGAGATCATTAGAGCCAGTTAACGCCTATGGTAGAAACATTATTTTATTTTTTACGTAATTTTAATGATTGAGATTGATTTCTTCACTAATTAACTAGTTGTTAACTTGATTTTGTTTGTCTTTTCATATTTCCCTCTCATAATTCCCTTTCAAATTACCTCTGATTATTCCCTCCATGAGAGAACACGTAGCACCATTCCACATTTTTCATATTTCCCTCATAACCACACTCGTCTCGATCCAGGAAAGTTTTTCAGTGAATATAGAAATCCCTTATCGAAGGCAACAGTAAGCTATAACGTATCAGAACAAAAAAAAAAAAATTTTCCTTCTTCAAGCGAGGTGAATCGTCTTGGCGACCCGTGAAGCGTGCAGCTTTGATGTGGTGTGACGGTGGAAGCTCATCACGGAGCATAATGCGCCGCCCGACGTGGCCCCCGCTGCAATTTCCGCGCCTGCGCTAATGGCTCATTCAGACGAGGCAGCAGACCTAATCGCTGAATCTCAACCGGAGCCCGGCACATTCTCAATGAATAGGGAGGGCAAGCTTCGGAGGAGGTATTCATGTCACTGTCTATTCGATTCCGGCCGTATCAACTAGCCCGTGATCACGGAGGTTCATGAATAAATCTGTGTGATGGACCGTGGACGGCGTGAATTTCTTTGGACAAGGCTGAACTTTTCACAGGTCGTAAAGAGGTGTTATCAACGGCTATCTGTCCGTCTTTTCATCTATTTCACCTCATGTCCGTCACAGTTTATGTCTACTAGCGCCGAAATCATTGTCCTAAGAGTTACTGTCCGAGGTTGTCACGGGGGAAGCAACATACTACAAGTCAGTTCAGGAAAGATAAGGTTCGTAGAAGGGGAGCCGCCGTTGTCTATCCAACACGACGCGCTTGTCTCAAACTATTCTCCCAGCAGACTTGTAGACAAATAATACCAATGCCATATTTTCGTATGACTAATGCTCGGGTAACATACGCGGAGGATTTCTGTTACTACTGTCAACAAATACTTTATCATTTTTCTTAAACATTTGCGGAAACATGTCACGTAAAAATTTATCTGAGATATAGTTATAAGAAAAGGATCTTTAAAAAGATGACCAACTCAAAATAAAGACAAGTTTTCATTCAAGCTAAGAATGCATTCATTCATTCATTCATTCATTCATTCATTCATTCATTCATTCATTCATTCATTCATTCATTCATTCATTCATTCATTCATTCATTCATTCATTCATTCATTCATTCATTTCATTCATTCATTCATTCATTCATTCATTCATTCATTCATTCATTCATTCATTCATTCATTCATTCATTCATTCATTCATTCATTCATTCATTCATTCATTCATTCATTCATTCACTCATTCATTCATTCATTCAATTCGTATTGGCGTCGTTCTCTGGTACATTGCTAAGGGCTCCTTCGCATGGAGCTACTCGGCAATGCTTCCTAGCGGCGTTTCAGCTGCGAAAGGATTGGTTTAAATGGAGGTATTCGCGCGGGCGACGCAGAGGCGATTAGTGGCGCACTCCCGCCTCCAGCAGCTCAGACGCGTTTCCGCGCCACCGCCTGCCGAACACAGTTCTCAATGTCAGCCTTCACACTCCGAAGCATCGTCGAGCTTCTTAGTCGATTTGAAACATAAATATTCTAAAATCCAAAGATCTTGAGGGTTAAAGACAATATTTATGGTAGTTTTATTGATATTTATTGTCAAATTGAAATTAAAAATATCTGTTGACTGCCACATGGCCCAAGTCTCCCACAGCGAGACTGATGAATCTTTCCTTTTTCCGTGCTCAGTGGCGCTGGTCGGTTGCTGTGTATGAATTTTATTGATTAGTGATTCCGGGCGCGTCAACTGCTAACGTCAATAGTGA
Source organism: Teleogryllus occipitalis (assembly GCA_011170035.1). Taxonomy (NCBI): domain Eukaryota; kingdom Metazoa; phylum Arthropoda; class Insecta; order Orthoptera; family Gryllidae; genus Teleogryllus; species Teleogryllus occipitalis. Next base: position 13,398 of record BLKR01004783.1, on the reverse strand, counting down.
CGTAAGTGTAGTGCATGTATTTTCATCGCAATGGGGCGGTGGTCTCCCTGCGTTTGATGGCGAGATACGGCGCCGAATACCGTCGGCTAACGGGTTTTCCCCCAACCAGGTATGTCCCATCAACGGGGCACTGCTCCAGCCGGGACAAACTCTAAGCTTCCGACCGGTCCCCGGCGTGTGTGGTAGTATAGTGCATGTAAGTGTATGTGTGGGTAAGTAAAGGGTGAGGATAGGACAAGAAAGAAGAAGGAAAGATCGCGCGCGGTCTGTGGCCCGTTTGTTACACTAATGCACCGTCATTTGCTTGGTGTTGATCGGAGAAATCAGGGAAAACTACCGATCAGACCAGCCGGCCGCTAGAATTCTCCTCTAGACAGCGACTGAATTCGTCCTAGCTGAAAAGCTAGAGTCGAAAATCCTGCCACCGCAGGGACGTGAACCTAGGACCACCCTGTGAGAGGCACCACAGTGACATCAGTTGTTGCCCTGAGCCACCTCTCCCAGTCTTTGTGTGAAGAGGCCCGGCGCTTCTCGATAGCGCCGCCGAAAGGCTCAGGATGAAGGCTGCCTACGTTGCTTCGTTCAGTGAATCCTCCTCAATGATAGCGGCGTCGTTGGTCTTGAAGAATGCGGAATGCAGGACCGCGAGGGCCGTAAATGCTGCTAGCGCTTAAGTGAGCATCGCTCTGCTGGAGTACGAGCGGCTTCTTAACACTGCACAGCGCTGCGCTGCTCCCTAGTAAGTCCGCCTTTACAAGGAGCTATTCACCGGGAGTGGTGGCTCAGTGCATCGGCTGATGGCACTGCAGTACCTCTAACCCGGAACTCCTAGCTTCTGAGCTAGATCGAATTCAGTTGATGTCTGGAGGAGAATTCTTGCGGACGGCTACTCTGATCGGTAGTTTTCCGTTGTTTCTGCAATCAACACCAAGCGAATGCGGGAGCAGTACCCTAACAAAAGGGCCACGGACCGCGCGCGATCTTTCCTTCCTCTTCAATACCCTATCCTCAGACACTACACCAAGCGGTTGGACACTTACAACTTCTCACGGCTAGGGCGGGGCTCCGCAACTGGGAGATACCTGGTTGGAGACAACCACGCTAGTTGACGATAGGTCGACGCCGGATCTCGCCATCCAGTGCAGGCAGATCATCTCCACCTCCCGTTAAAACATTCACTACAATTACGGGACTAATGACCTCAATAGATGATGCGCCCGGAATCACTAATCAATCACTCAACAAGGAGCTTTTCGGCAGCACCACTCAGAAGCTTCACACAGCCATGACAGAGCGCCACTAATCATGAGAAAGGAAGAATTCGTGAGTCACGCCGCTGTGAGCGCTGGCGACCGCGAGGCAGACAAGTTGTAAACGGTTAAGCTGCCATTAAGAACTGATTTCTGCTGGCGGTGGCGCGGAATCACTTCTGCTCTTAGGATGGCGAGATGCGCCACTAGCTGCCGCAGCTGTGCGACACGTGTGAATTCCACCAGTTGAACCAATGCTTCGCCAGCAGACGCGCCACTCGGAGGCGCTGCTGATTGGGTCTGTGTGAAGGGGCTCTAAGTTGCACACGACTGCCGCATTGTCCAGGGAACGCCACCCGCTCCATCTCCGCCATTGCTTCCTTTTATTCAGCTACCAGATTCAGATTTTCCTTTTCTCAACGTGGTTTTCCTTCACTTGTGACAACGCCGGTGTTGATTCAGTAACAAAATCCATTGTGTCTGCAGTGTCACAGGCAAGAAAGTCGCAAGCCCCTACAGTATCCACTGTGGAAGATTTTCGACTCCAACTATTTAGTCGAAGTCACTTGCTATCTGGAGGAGAATTCTAATGGCCAGCTGCTCTATTACGAAGTTTTCCGTTGCTTTTCCGATCAAAACCTGGCGAAAGGTGAAGTAGATTCTGACAAACGGCCCAAGGGCTTTCCCCTGTGTTGTCTTCACCTACATACGTCACCTACATACATACATACATACATACATACATACATACATACATACATACATACATACATACATACATACATACATACATACATACATACACTTACATGCATTACCACTGATGACCAGATACGTCGAGAACTTATAGCGTTTTCCATTCGCCGCACTGGTGCGCACCCAGTGCGCACTGAGGGCAGCTTTCGTGTTCCATTCGACTGCTAGGGCACACCAGCGCAAAGAAGCGCATGTTCCGTTCGCACAATCACACGGAACCAGGGCGCACTCGGGGCGCCCTGACGATCGCATCAGTGCAGTCCAGTGCACCGGGCCATTGTGAGGTTAGATACGGAAGTTATCCATGCTGATTTGCATTCGTGGTGAAATTGTGTAGGCAATTGAGAATCTTCTGTCACGCAGGGATACTTCGAATAATGGAATATATTATATTTTGCAAGAAATGTCTTCAAATAATGTTTGTGACTTGCGAAGTTCGGAAAATAAGTTTGTTTTCCTACGATTTAACCTTGAATTACTTCATGTTAACAAATCCAGTGCTATTTAGAAACCAAAGTGTAGGTACGTCTCAATTTCGAAATGCTAAAAAAGTGAAAATAAGAATAGTGACCCTTACAAAATCATTCAAATATATGTGCCAAGAAATATTTCTCGCACACCCATAGATATACCAGCGGAAATGCTCATGTTAATATTTTTATGGTTTTCAATAACCAAACAATTCTGCAGAAGCCTTTCTGTTCAAAATCTTGTGTACTATATCGATCACTGACATATCTCGAAAAATGAAATTTTGATACATACGCATTTGAAGTTTTCGTAGTTTTTAAATAATGATTTCACACGTTAATAATTTATGAATTAAGAAATAAGAATTACCAAAAGACTTCATAAAAATTATAACAATGATTATTATTCAAAATAATTATTTTTTTGAGTTCCATCAGTGTTACAGACCAAGAACAGCTATCTATAATCTCACTGCGTAGTACACACACTGATTCAGTTCCGGAATTCGTTTCATTCGTAGCTGCCCTTCACGCGTGTGGGACAGCACTGTTGCGGAGCAATGGCGTTTTTTTCCTGCACTAGGGTGGGTTTCAGTGCAACGAATGGAAAACGCTATTAGAGTATATCTTGGCATAAGCAATGCCTCGCTGGGGAACACTTCTGGGGAGAAACCCCGCAAGCCTACAGGTAGGTCGGAGGCCGTTTTGCGCGATCCAGCGAAGGAGGAACGCCGTCAACTCACGGACTGCACATGCAAAACACTGTTAAGTAACACTAAATACTCAGTCACTCACTTCACTGTTGTAGTTTTTTAAGTTTTGTTTAAGGTCGCATTAACACCTAAGTCATTATCGACCACTATTGGAGTTAACGTTACGGTAACTGTGAAGATGAAATGATATGCTGCTGATAAGGGGTGAAAGGACGACAACCATTCCCGAGGCGGGACTCGAACCCGCGACCCTTCAATCCGAGATCGCTACGACACTACTGCCTTAGCGATCTCGGCCACCGGATCAGCTACTCACTTCACTTGTGTCGTGTGAAGTGTTCTTTTCTTGTTCGTTAACTTCCTCGTAATCAGAGGTTTTAAAATTAAACATAGTATTCACGATGATTTTGACTCTCTTGCATACTAGTAACGTAGTACTATACAGTATTGCAATGCTGCAGCAAAAAGTACATAAATCTTGTTCCTTATATGTACTGAAATACTTCCTCTTGTGCATTTGTAGCGAGTTTTTGATACCGAAAAAAATATTTACGGCAAAACATTTCTTGTCCGTTTATTTGTGAACAGCACTAGCGTTCAAAAGATTTTCACTACAACTGATAAACCCCAATTGATCTGACTGATGTCGCAACCTCTTAAATTTTAATCTTGAAATTTGATTTTTCTGGGAGGGGTCTTTGTATGATGCCTCAGCGGCATATTCAATTTTGTTCGAAAATGACACGAAATTTTTCTCTCCCTTTTCTTAATGTTTTTATAGAATAAAACAAAGACTGGGCTTATTCGAAAATTAATCCATTTATTTCAAAAAATATATTTTCGAGACCCGATAAGTTGTATCTACCCTTTTATTAAAACGAGTAAACGTGCAAATTTGTAAGTTTGAATCTCACACTTCACTTTTGCTAAAGAGAGTATTTCACGGGATGGATAAAATATTAGTGGGATACAATTTGTCTGCTTCCGTACGTTACAAATAATACGAAAATTATATGCTATTGTAGCTCCACTAGTTTTCAATATAAATTACTCATTAAAATATATGACCACATTACACACATTTTCATTGACATGCCTTGCATGTTAAGTGGAACTTTGGTATTACAAGAAATAAAATTGATTGATACATTGAATTATATGTTCTTGGTAGATTAAATGATAAAGAAAAATTTAAATACAGATGTCTCACAAAAAAATTAACGAACATCTAGAATCTAGATCATGGATCGTATTCATATTTTATCGATGAAAATGTGGTGGGAATTTTCATACAACGAAGTTACATATTCGACATTTGTCATTGAGTGGTAGGAAACTCATCATGCACTGGTGTTTGGCAGATACACGTTCTGACGCAAAGATATTTCGCTAGTTAGAAATGCAGAAGCTATGCCTGTGTGAAGTAACCTGACGCTAATATCTGATTTTGAAAATCTCTTTTAAATGTTTACGTACTAGTAAGGAATGTCGAAATTATGGCAATTGCAGTAATGTACTAATGTAGTAAGTAATAAGAAATATGGAAAAAATTTCATTACTCACAAGCTCCAAGAGATTTATCTTTTCAAAAAAGAAATTCTATACCTTGATTCAAAATAGGTGCAAATAGGGAAAAAATTCTAGAATAGCAAAAACATATTAGTCTCCACCAATTTCCATTAATCATTCGATCTGGCATTAATGAACAATCAGACAGAATATTTAAGAGGTCTTCCACAATGCATAAAATCTTGACTATCAAATCTCTCGCTTAATAAGACAAAAACAAAACGCGAGTAGCTGGAAGAAATTCGAGGAATCCGCTTTTCTCTCTTCAATCTGTTTTTGCGCATTAACATTTATCTCCTGCTTCGTGATAAGGACGGCGCGATATAAAATGGAAAGCGCGAGCCAGGGAAGTGGGATATACGGCGTGGACGGTGTCAGTTCGTTCCCTCATTCGTTAAGCGGCCGGCGCTTTTCTTCTTTTTTTTTCACTCACCGCAGATACAGCGCGGCGGCGGCAGAGATTTAAGAAACGACGACGCTCGTAATTAATTGCTCCGGACGAAAAGCGAAACAAACGAGTTCGCTGAGCCTCGCGAGTCGGCGGGCGCCCCGCTGGGCGCGCTGCCCTCGCTACCCCGCTTCCCGCCCCCGCCGCCGCCCGGCCTCCTGCGTATCTCTTTAAGGCCCGGTGGTAGCGCCGGGTTACAGGGATTCACAGACGACAAGTGGTGAAAAATGGAGATGCACGGAAGTGGACTCTTCCAGTCAGTCCCCGGTTCAGTGTGTTGGCTTGGGAAGATAGCCCTTAGAACGATGAAAATGGTACTTTAGAAAGTAACCGTCTTTCCCAGCTCTGTGGTTATCGTCTTTCCCAACTGCTGACACCACTCCTAATTTGCACGTATTCGGCGAACAAAAAGGTAATGAAAGTGATGGTGGTTTGCTAATGCAAAAGCAGACAAGATAGATGGATAATTGTTGAGAAAGGAGATGTTACGCGCGTAAGGACGAACAAAGAGCGATAAGCAGCAATGATATGTATGCTATATTATCTACAGTTTTCTGCCTGTTTGTTATGCAACTTTTGCGCTGAATTTTCCGTCTTTAGCCTCGCCAACTAGCGTCCCTTTCATTAATGTTGACTCCATGTCTTCTTCGGACACTAATCAATAAACGACGTTGATATTGTTAAGTCGAACATTGTTTTGTTTTTCATAAAGACCAATGAAGCATGGGCGGAGACCATAGCAATGAGCCCGTCGCCGGAGTATGTGGGTTAGCATGAACAAGTGCTTATTTCTTATTGAACAGATAAAAGTTACTGTTCTCATGAAGCATATATATATATATATATATATATATATATATATATATATATATATATATAAACAGTATATGACTAACAATTCAGATCCTGCTGCAAAATACACACAGGTAGACTGTCGGTTTAGAAAGCAGCACTCTGATCAGCGCACTACTATTGTTACTTTTGCGAAATGAAGGAATGCGATATCGTTGCTGTTCTTCACCTCACCACTTCTTCCTATCTCTTTTACGTCACTTTCCCTCGACCTTTCCTTCACCTCACAGTATTATTTCTCTTTAATAAAACAGTAAATTATCATACATAAGGACAGGGGACGAAGTGGAATACGAACAGGAAAACAGAGTAGTCACAGACCTTTTAACGAAACTATCGTGAGAGTACGACATCTAAAAAATATAAATGAGATAAAATCTGGAGGCTGAAATGGACGAGAGCAGGTGGAACAGGTCCAAAAGGGAACTCCCCGCCTTCCTCGAACCCTACCTCCATTAAACCGTACGAGAATATCCTTAGAATGGAAAAACCTGATCGAGGCCACGAGCGTGGAAGCCACGGCGCTATCTGAGCCGGCGGATGAACGCAAAGTGACAAGCGGTCGCGAGAACGCCGCCTTCAAGCAGGTGGCTCTGAGTCTTTGCGGAGGTATACAGGCAGCAGCGGCAATAAAAGGTCGTTCGCCAAGCTCCTTTCACCCATCTGAACTGTGCCTTCACTGAAGCGACAGGCAAGTAGATTGCAGGTGAGAGATTTATAATTGTTGCAATGTATGTATTTGGCATTTTAGGGTCGGAGTAACATTCCGTCACTCGCGCAGCAATTCGTAACACGAGTACTCGCGCGTTGGGCTTCGTCCAAAGCACCGAATATGAAGTTTTCTTTTTTATAAAAATAATTAATACACTTTTCTTATTTATCTGTACTTGTATTATAATTGAATGCGCGATGGAAAGAAACAATAAATAATTACAAACCATATTTGAAGCTTCTATTATATTTGCGTCACTCGCGCAGCAATTCGTAACACGAGTACTGGCGCGTTGGGCTCCGTCCAAAGCACCGGATACGAAGTTTTCTTTTTTATAAAAATAATTCATACACTTTTCTTATTTATCTGTACTTGTATTATAATTGAATGCGCTATGGAAAGAAACAATAAATAATTGCAAACCATATTTGAAGCTTCTATATTTCTGTCACTCGCACGTCCATTCGTAGCACGAGTTTGGACACCATCTAACGCTCGCATTACTTACCTTTCTATATCTTCTAATATTTACGTTTTTGCACAGTAACGAGAGAAACGTATAAAACAACACTTGAAATATAAAACTCTCTCATATTACAGAAAAAATATCATTTTTATCAAGGAATCAAGAACACCGTTGTATCCGCCAGTACTCGCATGTTCGATTCCCTGTAAAAGGCACAACGATTTTACTTGAGGGTATGGCGACACAGTGCCTAACAGAGATAAAAATTTTATTCCTACCCTTCTCAGTCACCGTTAGAGGAATAGAAGCATTGTTTTATTCGTGGAATCCCAACATTCCTTTTTTAATTAAAAAAGAAACTCTGTTTGACTCTAGCAAACGGCGCGAGTGACGGAGTGTTAATACGAATATTGAGAGCTAAAAGCCTCGTTCCTGTTTGTGTTTATTATCAATGCCTGGCGGTAAGGAGAACATACAGAGTGCATGTCGTATTCCCATCACCATGTCTAGCTTACTTTATGTGCCTGAGATTTTTCTTTTGGTACACATCTACTGAAATTGAGACGATTTGTAATAGAAAACGATAGTTTTATTTGTGCCCCGGCCGAGAATCAAAGCCGAGATTTCTCACAGAAGGCTAGCCATGTTAACAAGCAATATTTGGGAAGTAGATCTATCAACATTCTTTTAAAACATCAAGATTTTATTTGTAGAATTCGTAATCTAATTCGAGTAAAATATTTTTGGGGAATGTGCCAAAAATAATTTAAATCAACACTCTATGTCGTAGATGAGTCGAAAATGGTCACCAAGGCACTAATATTCTACCCACGAAACAGTTTACATTATTGATTTTCAGAGTTGAAAATGAAGACATAGTCCATCTTTACTAGTTATTTTTGGAGAATGAAGCTTTCTCGATCGTCACTCGCTCGTTACTACGTGTTCATGTGAAACGACTTGGTTAAATTGCTACTCTTGTGATGATAAATCATTTTTAAGAGGCACTACCTCTCTTTCATCAAATGATGAAAACCTCATGAATGCTACATTTTCTTCTACATATCTGACACAAAATTTTTAAAAATTCATACACAGAAGGCGTCAGCTAAGAAACCAACGAACCGATATCTACTAAGCGTTTATAGCTGTTATCTAATCCAGGGTTTCTCTCTCTTCAGGGACAAACATGGCAACCGGGCGTTCTATTTGTCTCCGTCTGCTGATCACATCGCTGGTGGCAGTTGCGGTGCTCGCTATCCCGTGCCAACGCCCCATCAGCAGCCAGGAGTGCGCTGCAATCAGAGTATCCTGCCTCGCTTTCACACCCAAGCAATGCACGGACACGCGCGGCACATTTATAAAGAATGGAGGCATCTGTGGGTACTGCGATGTGTGTGCCAGATTTGAGGGTAAGTTAATATTTCCATTTATTATTACCAATACTACTAATTTCCACTATCAGAAATTGAAAGAAAGCATCCTCCGGCGGATGTAAAAGTTGTCTATGATTTCGCTAAATACCCAGAATTTCGCTAAAAATACAAAATCAATGAATCTGTTTTGATTTTGTCTAAAAAATGTAAATAGTTGATTGTGTTGATCTGCTTATTCTCATATTACACGTCAGACTGGATTTTCATACTCAGTGCACTCGTTACTACTTATAACACGGTTGATGTCATTGAACAGCAAGGTACCAAAAAGTAAATATTTGCCAATCATCTCCAATATCTGCAGCATTATTGGAGAGCAATTTGTTTTACTTTCATGCCCATACTTCGTTAGAAGAGAAAATATTGAAATTGAGCACGGGAGAACAGCGAATTTTCGACAGTAAAACTTTTATTGCCGGGTTCTGATATCGAATAAGAGGATACATCTTGTTCCTATATGTAGTAAATTACTTTCTCTAACATGTTGTGAAATCAGAGTTCATGTTTTATGCGTCCTTGATTCCGAAAAATCTATTGACAGCAAAATGTCCGTCCGTCTGTGGTCAATGTTGGCGCCAAAACCGTTTAGCCGATTTTCTCCAAAACTGGTATTTCTCAACTAATTTAAAGGAACTAAAGACCCTCTGAGGTTGAAACGGTTATTTTGAGTTTGAGGGTACTTTAGAAGACATCTCAACATCATTTTCAAAATTCTCAAAGTAAATGCAAATTATAAAAAATATTTTCTCAAAAACTGCTTCAAATTTTTTCCACGGATAAAACAATAGAACGCGCGAAAGAATAGCGCAGGACTTATTTTTGTTGAAATCTCTGTATTTTAGGAAACGTTTAATTTATTATTAAAGCGAGAAAGTACTTGCTGTTGTAGCACCACTTGTTCTGGAATATTATCACTTTATAATTTGTTGAATGCGCATGACCGTCTTTCCAAATTATAATCAAATTTACTCTGAAGTTATAGTAGTGCCATAGCTTTGCATAAAATATCGAACTCGATTACAAACGTTCTCAGTACTTTTTTCAGATTCATGATTATTTACGTTGTGCCCTCTCTCCCCAGGTGAAGGCCAGAGATGCAATACCACCGTAGGCAGTCCAGGGGTTGGAAGGGTGCTGCTAGAGAGTATTTGCCGCAGGCCCTTGGTGTGCAGCGCACGAAATGAAGGCGTCTGTGTGCACCCACGACAATGCCGCTTCTAAGCGACTGACTCCTCGCCCACGAATCGAAGAAATATCAACTTATTACAATGGTCAATTATGTTATCAAAATATTATTATTCTCTTGTGTTGATAATAAAGAGCACAATTATTACAAAAAATATGTAAAATATATACAAATTCAAAATGCCTGTTGCGTTCATACAATGAACTTGTGCTTCCAAGTAAGTGTTTCAAAACTTTTATATTTGCAGTACATTAAAATATTTGTTTGCTTACGATTTATTTCTCATACTTTCATATTTTTTTTTTATCACCAATGCCTTCTGTAATAATATCGACAAATGCACACTATTAGCCAAACAATAATTTTTATTTGAAAAAATATTTTTACTATTAAAAAATCAAACTTATTAGAAAATATTTTATAAAAAGTGAAAATTGAATTTAAACACTTAATTCTTTCTGATTGTGGTTGCACAAACACCACGTGTCGTGAAGTAGGAAAAGAGTATTTCTAACATTATTGTTTGAATAACATTACTGTTTGAATTTAGTATCTGTTTTGTTTTTGGTATGGATATCATTTGAAACTTTTGTAGAATTAACGCAACTGATTTTCAAATTCCTCACAAAAATAATTTAATAGCTTTTAAAATTTATCTTTAATTAATAGTGATTTGTCTCAACCACTACCGGTAACCACAAAAACAAATTTATCACAATTTACAACTATTTAATTCGTGACTCCCATTTCACTGCCTCGCGACAGCTGCGGTTTTCCCAAAAGGCATACGTCTTTTACAACTATTTAACTTCAGAATAAAATAGTTGTAATTAAATAATTAAATAAAGAAGTTTAATTCAATTGAGCTTTTTTTATTTTATCGCGCACTACCTACACAAAAGAGCGATGTAAGTTGTACAGCGGAAATCTGTTTTACGGGACAAAAGTAGCAGATGGTAGAATAGATTTCAATACGAGGTAAGTTTGAACATTTGAGACCTCTCTTTAACCCAGGAGAAATGTTTGGAAGTGTTTAATACAAGAGTAAGGCAGCACTCCGGAACCGCTGTCATCCAACAAACGGACAAAATGTCAGTTCCTGCACAGGATACGAGCGCTAGTGTGCGGCACCGGTCCAGCCTTATATTGTTTAAAAAAATGTGAGGCAAAATGTCTTACACTAAGCATTGAATGTTAGTGTATACGCTCTAGAACTGCTACGTTGATTAGTTTTCATAATAGCTTATAGAGATTTTGTTGTATTCTGTGGTATTTTAATTTCAGGCAATGGCATGTTGAAAAATTCGCAAAACTTTTCGGTCACCACATTAGAAGGAACTTCCTTTATGGCAGGCATGTCAAGGTCGCGGGAATGGTAACTAGCTTACTACAGTTTGCGTGCAGAGCAACTGGCGCGAGAGGTAAAGGAAAGGGTTGAGCAAAATGCTCTTGAATGGCGGTACGTCACTAGATACCTGGCCATGGACAACATTGCCCCAAATTTAGCACTATTAATTCCCATTTATTCCAATAAAGCTAAGAAATTAACCATTAAAATTAAATAATACATCAGTCAGATTTGAAATTGACAACTGAGAGTAAAATTAAATATATTGAAATGAAAGTGACTTGATTTCGTAATCGTGTTTACTTAACAGCCCAATAGTTGCATTTACTTCCAATGTTCGGGTTAGGAGACAACAGACAAACATTCTGGTCTGTTAAAAGAGCCGTTTGTCCGTAAGACAGATTTGTTTTATTTTTTTAGGTCACTTCTTAACAACTTGGTCATATATCGGCCAATGTAATTGTTTTAACTGTAGGAACAACACGAATTCATAGAAATAACCATGCCTGAGGAGGGATTCAAACCCGCGACCCTTGGAGCCGAGGCAGCTACGATCCTTCAACCTTAGCTATCCAGGCCGGCTAAGCGAGAATTGTCAACTTAGAAAGTCTTATTAATTTATTTAACTTTATTGCTGTATTCGACAAATAACTGAATGAATAAATAAAACATAATAAAAATAAAACAAGGAAAGAATTCGCCATGCAAACATTCCTGCTCATTGGAAAAAAGGTTTATATAAGACAGAAAAAACAAACTCGAAATAGTAATAGGTAGTAAGGAATATAAGTATAATTTAAATCTTGTCTGTTTGAGAGAACAAATCTGACAAATATTTTCATATGAAGACACGAAGTTGTGGGTGTACACCCCCTTCTCTGGATTGGGAGGGGCAATGAGAGGGGCCGCTGTGGGTGTACACCCCTTCTCTGGATTGGGAGGGGCAATGAGAGGGGCCGTTGTGGGTGTACACCTTTTCTCTGGATTGGGAGGGGCAATGAGAGAGGCCGTTGTGGGTGTACACCCCTTCTCTGGATTGGGAGGAGCAATGAGAGGGGCCGTTGTGGGTGTACACCACTTCTCTGGATTGGGAGGAGCAATGAGAGGGGCCGTTGTGGGTGTACACCACTTCTCTGGATTGGAAGGGACAATGAGAGGGGCCGTTGTGGGTGTACACCTTTTCTCTGGATTGGGAGGGGCAATGAGAGAGGCTGTTGTGGGTGTACACCACTTCTCTGGATTGGGAGGAGCAATGAGAGGGGCCGTTGTGGGTGTACACCCCTTCTCTGGATTGGGAGGGGCAATGAGAGGGGCTGCTGTGGGTGTACACCACTTCTCTGATTGGAAGGACAATGAGAGGGGCCGTTGTGGGTGTACACCTTTTCTCTGGATTGGGAGGGGCAATGAGAGAGGCCGTTGTGGGTGTACACCACTTCTCTGGATTGGGAGGAGCAATGAGAGGGGCCGTTGTGGGTGTACACCCCTTCTCTGGATTGGGAGGGGCAATGAGAGGGGCCTTGTGGGTGTACACCCCTTCTCTGGATTGGAAGGGACAATGAGAGAGGCCGTTGTGGGTGTACACCACTTCTCTGGATTGGGAGGAGCAATGAGAGGGGCCGTTGTGGGTGTACACCCCTTCTCTGGATTGGGAGGGGCAATGAGAGGGGCCGTTGTGGGTGTACACCCCTTCTCTGGATTGGGAGGGGCAATGAGAGGGGCCGTTGTGGGTGTACACCCCTTCTCTGGATTGGGAGGGGCAATGAGAGGGGCCGTTGTGGGTGTACACCCCTTCTCTGGATTGAAGGGATAATGAGGGGCCGTTGTGGGTGTACACCTTTTCTCTGGATTGGGAGGGGCAATGAGAGGGGCCGTTGTGGGTGTACACCCCTTCTCTGGATTGGGAGGGGCAATGAGAGGGGCCGTTGTGGGTGTACACCCCTTCTCTGGATTGGGAGGGGCAATGAGAGGGGCCGTTGTGGGTGTACACCCCTTCTCTGGATTGGGAGGGGCAATGAGAGGGGCCGTTGTGGGTGTACACTCCTTCTCTGGATTGGAAGGGACAATGAGAGGGGCCGTTGTGGGTGTACACCTTTTCTCTGGATTGGGAGGGGCAATGAGAGAGGCCGTTGTGGGTGTACACCACTTCTCTGGATTGGGAGGAGCAATGAGAGGGGCCGTTGTGGGTGTACACC